>CAEFZY010044617.1:0-11373 GCA_903066815.1 Brachyrhaphis roseni
ATGCTGGGATTTATAGCTGCGCTGTGGCTGCATGTGGACAGATATTATTTGGAAACGGAGCAAAACGTTTTGGTATCAATGAAACTTTTCTAAATCACAATTATGATGGAAATTTTACTGGAATTTAATTTTCAAGATATTTTTTTCTTCTTTTAATATTTCTTTAATCTTTCCAGGTCCAAACTCAGAGGATTTTTCCAAAATATTTATTCCTTTATTGTGCTCAGCTTTGGTTATAAGTCTTGTTGTGATATCTTGGCTCATTTATAAAATCAAGAAGAAAAAGTGTGGCTGTTGCAAAGGTAATGCACGTTTTATTCATCAATTCATCAACACTACTTTCAATAGGTTTGACATTCTAATTACTACTTTTCTTCACTGTACAAGCAGCTCCGGCAACAAGTGGTGGTGATAACCAAGGTCAACAGGTAAGACAGAAAAAAAATAATTTAATTTGCCATTTTTACTTAAGGTTATGATTATTATTTAAGTTTTTTATTGTCTTCCCAGAGAGAAGAGAATTTGGTTTATTCTGCACCAACATTTAACAAGAACAAAGTTAAAAAAGGAGAAAGAAGGAATGTAAAAACGGGTCAAGAGGAGACGGTCTACACTGATGTTAAAACATTTCGATAGATTTACTTTGCTCTAAAGTGATGAATTAGTTGTTGCTTCTCATTCTTAAGACTAGTAATATAGATTAATTATGTGTAATCCTTACACTACGTTTTAAGCAAGTGTGTTTAGGCTGATGGCTTACTTTTAACCTCAGATTAACATAGATTTTTTTTTTTTATGAAGGTCAAGTTTATAATTCAATTATGTGAATTTCATTTGTTACCAGTTTTATATTCATTGCAACACAAGTAAGAGAAAAAGCAGATTTAGGTAAAAACTATATAATTTTGTTGCTGCCTTCAGAAGGAATTATTATAATTTTTTTTTATTGTTTTGTCTAATTCTGTCTCTTTTTTTTTTTTTTTTCGCAATGTGCAGTTTTCAGGGGATGTCTCATATTGGATATAATTGATTTTGTTTATTTACAACAACAGAATTTGTTGTTTTAAAGTTTGTCATAACATGTAGGATATATAAAAAAATAAATAAAATATAATAAAAGTACAGCTTGGATGAAGATTTACTGCTTAAATATCTTGTTGAAACATGTGATGCATTTGCTGGGTTAAGATTTTCGATTAATGTTTTTCGTAGTATTATTAGACCCAGTGTAGCATAGACATGGAATATATAAAGTTAATAGTAAAACCACTTGTTGTTAAATGAAACCTCTATTTGTGGCAATTTATTCAATTTAACTTTCTTTTAGTTCTTTTCACAGAGGCAAAGAGTGAAAGCATTGAGGTGATGTCTTAACATAAAGATCTGTTTATATCAATAACACGACTTTGAAACATATTAACAGATGCTAGATGCTTCATGTTGATGACACATAGAATCTGAGAATATTGTACTTTAATATAAAGAATATGCTGAAATAAATCAAACACATATCTTCTGTGCCATGTGTTTTTTTTTTTTTGCTTTGACTGCTTACAAATATCTTAATATGACTTTGGTTTGTTTCTTTTGTTCTGATTTTTCAGAAACAAATAATGTGTTACAGTGTAAAATAGAGATGGTATTAATATTTATGATGTTTATCACAATCAGGAATAGCTTGTGTTTTCTAAACTGACCAAAATCGTAGGGTACTAAACTCAGATAAATAACAAACAGAAACTTATTACACGATTAAAATCTACTTTAAAAAGTCTTATTTAGACTTTTTGAAGTCAGAAATTCATGTGACATACCAGAGAACACACTTTGATTATGAAAATCTTTCATAATCAAAGAAAGATTCTTTCATAATATATTCTGCATATTTTGTGACTATGCTGGGAAAGATCATTTGGCTGAAAAGTGGTATAATGGTGGAGCAGTAAATATTCATTCGTACATTTTTGATATGTGCATAACCAGATGAAGTTTTACTAAGCATAGAAGGAAATGCAAACGTCTACAATCATAAACGTAAACATCATAAAGAACAGTATTGAATTTATATCACATAAATTAAATTCAGCATGAAGGGTAATTTTGCTATAAAATTCGCTGCATAAATATTGTACATAGTTTGCATACAGTGGTTCTCACAACTTTTCATCTCACAAAATAACAAACTTGTGATCCAGATTATGGTTCTATTATCCCAAGTCAATAGAACACTGGAATAGTGACAACTAGAAAAAGCATCAAAACATAACATATTGCCATTACATATTTGTATGTTTTCAATCTATTTTTGGGATTTCACCATTTTACTTTTTGTTAAGTTTGAATCCTCCAATATTTTTGTACTGCCTAAGAAGATAGTTGACCTGAGTCTAGTTGTATCTGAGAGTAATGAGACATTCTTATGACTTTTAGGATGCAAGACACTTTATTGCATAGACTTGTTAACCCATGTTCACTAATCCTCTCTAATCACAGCTAAATGTAGAAAATGTATTAGTTACCTAAATCAGGACTTGAAACTTTAAACTTTTGTACTGTTTTACTCTAGATATCCATGGATGTTATATGCTAGATAAATACATGTCTATTAAACCCAATTATACTTATAGGGTATCAACACTCACCAATAACCAGAATGCTTTCTATAGGACAAAGATGCTTCCAACTCTAAAGCATATAATGATGTTCAGGAGGATTTTCTTCTGCCTGCAACATATGCCATATTGTGAAAGGTATTGGGTTGTCCCTCCAAATCATTGATTCATCTGTCTGGATCACTCAAATCATGTCATCCCTGACACTCATTTTTTGAGCTTCCTCCACATGGCAGATGCTACAGGCTACTGACAACCCAGACAAAAGACTGATCTACAGTTTCAATACTAAAGTCATATAGTAGCTGCACTTAACACAACCATCTTGTGACATACTGAACATGCTATACCTACTGAATGTCCTTTAATTATTTGTTTATTGTACTTTAACAGGACCTTGAGCACGCCATCCAACTTCGTTTTACCTATACAATGGAAATAAATACATTCATTCATTCCAATGACAGAGGCATATAAATCAAGTATGTACCATGCAGACTACTTCTACAAACAATGGTGAAATAACAGGTTGCTCTCAGAAGTTTAGTGGTTTCTAGTGAAGCGACGTTATAAAACGCCACCTGTGCAAAGAGTTGTCAAAAGATTCCTTAGCAGTGACATTTTAAACAGTTAACTGTGAGAGGTCCAACAAAGTGAAAGTAATAAGGAACAAGTCAGACACAAAGTGGTAAGCCACATAAAATCACTCACAACTGGAATCTATGCAGCGGAGAAATGAAAATGAAAACAGAAAAATCAAGATGCAAGCAAATAGTATTTTTTTATTACAGCAGCAAAATACAAACAATTTACAATAGAAAAAACAAAAAACAAAATACACACTGACAACACATAACTGACACATACGTATAGGGAGAACAAAATTCAAGCAGATTATGGAGTTAGCATTGATACTAACCATCTTTCTTACCACCTCCATGCTGGAGCAAATGGCTCTACTTACAGAATATCTTTCTTAATTCAAAGTAAGCTTACATCCCTGGGATGAGTAACATAATCGATACTAAAACCCAGCAATGAAAATGGCTAAGTGTCATTCTCCCTCCCGTTCTTTGCTGATTGTTGGGGGTAAATGGTGGCCATTTGGTTGAATAATATCCAATTATTTGGTTCAAACTACTATTAGAGTTGTGGTCCTTGACGGTCCAGTAAATGCTTTTCAGCTTTTTAAACTTCGCACAATATTGCTGTGCTGTACATTTGTACCTGTGAGCAGTCATTAGATCAGGAATATTTTTGAATATCTTTTTTTGTTTCCAGTCACTCCATCTAACTTCCTCTTTTACTCGCTTATCACCAACTTAGCTGTAAAATGTCTGAAAGTCATCATGGTTCATTTCGATGTTTGCATTTTTTTAGACACTAAGGAAATGGCTGGTACCAAAAACAAGTACCAGCTATTACTTGTTTTGTAACAAATAATGGCTGTTTTGTAACAAGTTATGGCTGATAACTACTCAGTTATCTACTTATAAGTCACTAATAGAAAAACAACTTTAATCAGGAAGCGTGTGATATATTAACAGATGAAGGCTGGCACTGGACAGTCAAAATGATGGCATAGGTAGTGTGATCCAATTTTAATTGCATCACATGCTGACTGTTTGCATGATCCAGTAAGCAAACTGACATCTGATTGGCTGTTTCATGTTTGCTATTACTCTTGAGGCCAATATTTTTGGTGAAAGTTTGGTCAAAAAATCTCCAAGTTCACAAGCCAGTGGGCAGGGCTAACATTGATTCTGTCTGAAATCTATGACAGCTTCCTTCAGAGAGCACCACAGTGACCTTATGTCCTCATTTATTTGGAGTTTACAAAAAAAAATTATTAAAGTTTTTTGGTTATTGTAATTTGTCACTCTTCATTCTCTGTAGGTTTTGAATGAGATGTAAACACAGATTAAAATAAATGAACAGAACTCCCTCTGTCACAAATGGACAGAGGGAGTTCTAATATTATAACATATTAGCCCTAACCACTTGTAGGTTAGGGCTACATGACTTCTGTAACACTGCTGCATCACATCAACCTTTGATTTTATGAAAGCAGATTCCATCATGTTTCTATTTTACTCAGACATTCTCCTCTTTATTTCAAATCCGGATCCTCATTTCCATTAAAAGACTATCTCAAAATGTCAATAAAAAGTCTGTTATCTGTTTTGGATATTTGGAAACTTGACCACATGTTCTTCCTAGATATTAAAACCATATCTTATATTACAACATGGAGCAAACATCCTTTTTTTGCGTCACAGGAAATCTGTTTTTTAGATTAACACATTGGGTAAAATTGAATGTAGACGTTTTGTTTATCAAACATAAACAACGTTTTCACCAGTAGGAAAGTGCGCGCACTTTCTTTCTTGTGTTAAGGGTGGAAAAAAGGGGTTTATAGATTTCCATTGTGGTTGATGAACAGTGACACGTCACAATACAAAAGACCAATCAAACTGTTCTGAAATTGTTCACTCCCACTCTGCAGCATTATATTAGGAGGGTCCGTCCTCCTATGATCGTCTCTTAGTTGGATGAAGCTGTAAATGTGGGTTAATATGAAAACACAATTCTTTTTTTATGCATTACTTACGCTCAGATTTGGATGTAAGTATATATGCAGATGTGAAATATATATCCTTTATTAGAGTTTTATATCATTATTTTTAATTGTGCTTAATTCTTTTTTATTGTAGTCTATTAAAGTGAGATTTATTTGATTGGATGTTTTTCCAGTTTGCAGTGATGAATTGAAGACTGAGGTAAAAACTGTGACTGCTGGACAAAATGTGACCCTAAGCTGTCCTCGCCAGACCTCCGCTCTCTACCGAGAAACTTTTTACTGGATCCGACTTGTTTCTGGAAACTGGCCTGAATTTCTTGGAGCAACAGTTAATTTCAAGATTGACGATGTTTCTAAGATTTATCATATTCAGGCCAAACAAGAGGAAAAAGAATTTCATCTTCATATTAATGAAGCTCAGCGAAACGACACTGGACTTTACTACTGTATTAAAGTCAGACAACTTGACTTCATATTTATGAAAGGAACACTTTTGAAAATTAAAGGTAAAAAATTTCTATTATAACATATAACTGCATATTTGTACTTATTCCTTCTTTTTTTATACCTGTGAAAGTAAACCATATCTCTTTTTTCTCCAGGTCAGGAATCAGATATCATTGATATCATTCAGGATCCTCCATCTGGCTCATTTAATGCAGAAGGCTCAGACACTCTACAGTGTTCAGTTCTCTCAGACTCTGAGAAGAAATCATGTCCAGCAGATAACAGGGTGTACTGGTTCAAAGCTGGATCAGATAATTCTCATCCCGGTTTTCTTTATCTACAAGAAAACAGTAGAGATGAGTGTGAAAACAGTCCTGAAGCTCAAACGGCACAGAAATGTTTCTACAATTTTTCAGAGACCTCTGAGAGTGGGATTTATCACTGCGCTGTGGCTGCATGTGGACAGATATTATTTGGAAACGGAGCGAAACTTGGGGGTACAGAACTTTTCTAAATAATGATGATGGACAGGCTAATGGAATACAATTTTCAAAATAATTTTTTTCTTCTTTTATTTTTTTCCTTCCTAGTTGCCAAATCTATGGATTTTACCAAAATATTTCTTCCTTCCTCGTGCTCGACTTTGGTTATAAGTCTTGTTGTGATATCTTGGCTCATTTATAAAATCAAGAAGAAAAAGTGTGACTGTTGCAATGGTAATGCACGTTTCTTTCATCAGTTCATCAAAAGAGTTTGCAGTAGGTTTGAGATTCTTATATTTTTCTCTATATGCAAACAGGTCCGGCCAAAAGTGGTGGTGAAAACCAAAGTCAGGTAAAGTGCCAAATAATATTGTAAATTTGCAGTTTTTATGAAATTATAGAATATTCTTTAAGCTTTTTATTGTTTTTCCAGAGTGAAGAAAACCATTTGGTTTATTCTGCACCAACATTTAACAAGAACAAAGCTAAAAAAGGTGAAAGAAGGAATGTAAGAACAGCGCAAGAGGAGACGGTCTACACTGACGTTAAAACATTTCGATAGAACTAATTTACTCTAAAGTGATTAATAAATTCTTGCTTGTCATTCTTAAAACCAATAGTACAATATTCATTAATAAATCTGTATTTTGTATAATTTATATACTAAGTTTTATGCAAGCTGATGTAGGTCGATTGTTTATTTTAACTTAGGATTTTTAAAATGAAGATTTTCTTTTGTAAAGGAAATTTTATTGAGTGCATCAGAAGTTATAGAAAAAACAGATTCATATATATAAAAAAATAAAAATCTAGTTTTGCAGCTGCCTTTAGGAGTAATTGTTTTGTCTTGTATGTTTCCCCCTCTCTTTTTCATAAAACATTTTAATTAATTGAAAACTGACTTGTCCTCATCTCCAAATTCCTCTTAAATAAATCTGTTCTTTCAGTGTTCATAATGCGTACTGAACTGTGACATCATTGTATGATTTTATTGATGCTATTCTTGTCGTACATTTTTATTCTTTTACCTTTCAGTGGTTCATTCATTTTCATTATCCTTTCATCCTTTCCTATATGGTTAGATGAGTGTTACAGTGAGTTTGTTAAATGAAATATTTAACTGTAAGTCTGAATTCTTTTTGTTAATAAACTCTTGTATTTTGGAGAGTTGTTTGTGTTTTTCCAATGCTTGTCTAGTGTCTTTGTGTTCAAAGAACCCCCATGCCGGACCTTACCCCTCCATCTATTATTTTAATACCTAAACTTTGTCAGGTAGGGATTAATACATAATAACTGAGACTGAACTATTTGGCTTTTATTTTCATGATGATCAGGTGTAATGCCGATTTGGTAAATATTAACTAAATTGCTAGTTTTGTTAATAATTTTCCTAAGTAATTATTTATAATTATTCAAGCCAAAACCAGACCCATTGTTGCGCAACACCTTAGACAATTAATAAGCTAGAGAGGAGATGTGGGTGCTGCTTAGCATTTGAAAATAACCTAGCTTTTGATTTCCTGTCATTCAAAACCAGTTTAAGCTAAGTCAGACTGGATTGAACAGTGTCGAATGCAGATTACAGAAGTTTTAATGATTTAGAAACTTGAGGAGTGTTGTTTATGTTTATTACATACATGTGGAGCCATGTTTCAAACCATAGAGGTTTAAGAAGAAGATTGACTCTTTTTTCTAGATAATGCCTGCAAGTGAAACTGAAAGCAGTCAGGAAAAAATATGACAGTTATGGCCTATTTATTTAGATATTATTCCTATTTACTGTGAAATACCTTTTCCCATTGTCTTGCTTGTTTTAACAAGACTGTAGCTGGAGACATCAGTTTTAGAGAGGCCATGTCACAGTTCAGAGGATAGTAGTGAAATTAATATGAGTTTTGATATAAAATTTGTTTATTAGATTTAGATGCAGTGCATGTGTGAATGCATGTTTGTGTGTATGTGTGTCTGCATGTATGGAGGGGAAGGAGGAAGGGTGTTTGTGGGATTGCATGGACATCTTCAGCTGAAAGTTTTATGCTCAATGCACAGTCCATGAGGAGCCCCAAGAGCTCAAAGAATCATTGCCTGAATCACTAAACAAACAAGACCAACTTCCTGTCTATGCTAGCCAATTAAATCTTCAGTACAGATAAGCACAGTGAATAAAGTAATGTTATTATCAGGTCATTACATTGTGGTCATTGTGAAATATGGGCAGAATATTAATTCAAACGAATGTAAATAAAAGACTATTATGCATATTTGCTGTAAATTGGGAAAATCTGACTTACAACGACACAGAACTTTTCAAGATCTCCAAAAACATCTTTGGCAGGTTGGTTTATGTAGCTACATCACATGACATTTGTTACTGAACTGGCAGCAATAAGAACAGCTAACTGTAAATAAAGAGACAGTTCTTCAGTTTATTTTTGAATGTGAGGAGAGAATCAGATCAGCATAATAACCTCCTGGTCTGCGTCCAACACGATCAGACTTGCAACCGAGTTTTTATACAGATAAGTCTCACCCACATACCACAGTAGATGTGGTGACAAGTAAACCAGGTCCCAGATGATTATATCACACCTCTGTGCTCACAGCAACAAACTTATCTGATCTACTACCCTCTTAACATGTCACTTCATCTTCAACATTCTTCTCAGTAGAATCCACAACTTTCTCCTCTTTACTCACACAACTCAATATAGTTAAACATGCTTATCAGCTTATATATTTTCATCAGCACTACAATATCAGATTTGTAGAAGATGTTGCTGGGGTGTTATTTACACAAAGTCATTTGTTTTTATATGGCACAAAATCACAGCCCAGATATTCAACAATATAGCAGAACATATAAATATATTTCCTGATAAAGGTTCCTTCAGCTCTGCTGCAATAAATAACTTTGAAGTTCAAAATTGCCATATAGTATTTTCAAAATTATAACAACTTGCTTTGTTAAAATCTATAGACAATCAATAGGCAACAACAAACAGATGAGCTCTTTCAGGAGGTGTCAATGCTACAAATATAGTTTATTTAGTAAACTATACAGTATCTATTATAAAGCTCACACTTTGTACCTCAAAATCATCATATTTGCAAATAACATTTCAGTCAGATAACACCTGCTAATAAAGCATCCAAAAAGGGAAAACTTTACCACAATTTATTTAAGAAAATAAATAAACAAAATATGCATCTTAAAAAGAGCAGAAACCAGCTGGAGGTAGTGGGGAGGTTTTTTTTTTTTTTTTTTTTAGATAGAAATTCAAATAAGTTGTTATTAGCATTTATTCATGTCTTAGAACTGCTACAAGTCATAGCCATATCTATAGGCTTTCTTTAAGTTTGATCAGTTTGCGAGAGTTAGGTGGAAGACACTGTGCTACGAAAAGACAGGAAATGCCCTTGGACTTTGAGCTTTTATGTAGCCAATCAAATGCTTTCTACGCTCTGGATCGTCACACCTCCTACTTTCAGTAATAAAAAGAGTAGCTTCAGTGTGGACAGTGTGTAAAGGTGACTCTGTTCTGGTTTACACTGCTTCTCTTTCATCAAGGGTGTAAGTTAAATGTACAAGACTTGAATCATTTATAATGCAGTTGAAAACCTGCTGGGACAGGTCAAGTTCATAATACTTTGTCTTTTTTTTTTTTAAATTGCAGGAATTTTTGATTTGTTGATTTAAATATTAACTGTTTACACTTTTCATATAATGCAGATGCATTGATTCCAGTGACCATCGTTCAGCTCGGAGACACTAAGTGAAAAGATTTTCAGGTCAAAATCTAACAAAAAGAGCCCATTTGGAAACAATGCAATTTGAATTATTGTATTCAGCATGACAGTTGAATGATTATTATAATTATGAGATTTTGCAAAAAAAATTATTTATTTATTATTATCAGACTGAATCTGTTATGGCTCACACTGATCCTCCTGCACCAAGAATGTAAGTTAGATAGCAAAAAAAAAAAACTGAGTGTTTGTGAGCATAAGATTTGAACCTATGTATCCTCATATTTAATTTTTTTCTGCAGGTTGTGTCTTATTTGTTTGTCCTGAATAGCAAACAATGCTAACACATGTTTTATTCTTCATATTGCAGATGCCTTGGTTCCAGTGACCATCGTTCAGCTTGGAGACACTGTAACTTTGAAATGCTCTTTTCCAGGAGAAAAGAGGAGCAGCAGTAGTGAACTTCACTGGTACAAACAAAGTGCAGGAAATACCCTGGAATTAATTTTGAAGCTGATGGAAAATACCAAGCCTACTTATGGACCTGAATTTTCGGGCTCAAGACTGAATGCAACATATACAGCAAAAATTAGCAATCTGACGATTAGGAAGACGACTGAAGGAGACGAAGGCATGTATCACTGCGCTGTGGTTGACTGGAACAAAAACATTTGGCAAGGGACCTATTTGCTAATACAAGGTATTTTAATTATTAAAATTACTTCAACAAGACAAATGCTTAGGAATCCAATGTGAAGAAGTTCATGTTAAATTAAGTCCATTTTGTCCAATGAAGGTAATTCAGCCGTATTCACTTCAGTGAGAAAAATATACACCGAGGTTTTGAACACTAGATCCTGCTGCATTTTTTTTTTCTCTTAAGTCATCCAAAATTAATTTACAGTGTCTAACAAAGAATTGTGTTACGTTTAGGAAACACTGTGGTGTCTTCAAATTACACAGTTGTTCAGACGCCGACAATATCACATCCAGCTCATCAAGGAGACCCAGTGACTCTTCAGTGTTCGGTCCTCTCTAGCTCTGACAACAAGAAATGTTCAGGAGATCTGAATTTGTTCTGGATAAGAGCTGGAGACAAATCTCTTCCAAACTTCATCTACACTGATGGAAACAGAGAAAACAAATGTGAAGAGAATTTAGACTCTCAGCAGAGATGTGTGTACAAGTTCTCTAAAACGGTCAACACATCTGATGGGACTTTCTACTGTGCTGTAGCCACATGTGGAGAGATATATTTTGGAAATGGAACCAATATAGATATTAAAGGTAACTGGATAATTTGAATTATTTGTACCATTGTGAGGTGAACTATTCGATGTAAAATTGTACTTTTCTTTTTAAAAGTAATCAGTACATTAAAAACGTGTCCTTTTTACTAACTTGTAGTTCTTTTGTTTTTTTATTTGAATGATGTTTCAGAATCCAGCTTGTGGTCCCAGGATGCTGGAAAAGTCATTCTTCTTCTCTCTGCTGCTCTGGCAAT
>CAEFZY010044618.1:0-14864 GCA_903066815.1 Brachyrhaphis roseni
GACTCTGCAATATCGCATGGACATCGGGGGCAGTTCCCCTGGATTGGCAGACTGGGGTGGTGGTCCCCCTGTTCAAAAAGGGGACCGGAGGGTGTGCTCCAATTATAGAGAGAATAAGTCGGGCTCGTTTCCGGTGAGAGTTGCTCTCTGCCAGGGCTGCCCTTTGTCACTCTCGATTTCACATCAAGAGGAGCCAGTTGAGGTGGCTCGGGCATCTGGTTAGGATGCCTCCTGGACGCCTCCCCGGTGAGGTGTTCCGGGCACGTCCCACCGGGAGGAGGCCCCGGGGAAGACCCAGGACACACTGGAGGGACTATGTCTCCTGGCTGGCCTGGGAACGCCTTGGGATTCCCCCGGAAGAGCTGGAACAAGTGGCTGGGGAGAGGGAAGTCTGGGCCTCCCTTCTGAAGCTGCAACCCCCGCGACCCGACCCCGGATAAGCGGAAGAAAATGGATGGATGGATATATTTATATAAAAAAGCAATAGTTCCACTGGCAGAATATTTCACTTAAGACATTTTTCTGTTATAAGTGAATTAATCTACCAGTTGAACTACTTTTTTAATCAATAT
Organism: Brachyrhaphis roseni; assembly: GCA_903066815.1. Taxonomy (NCBI): domain Eukaryota; kingdom Metazoa; phylum Chordata; class Actinopteri; order Cyprinodontiformes; family Poeciliidae; genus Brachyrhaphis; species Brachyrhaphis roseni. The sequence goes on from CAEFZY010044618.1 coordinate 573, forward strand.
TTTTGGAATTATTGACTTAAAGTAAGCTCTTACATCTTGATGAAAAGTTACTTGCATCCGTTTAAGTGTACCAAGATATTTGCACCAGAAACTAAATACTAAGACTATGTTTTCTTAAGTGCAGTAATGATTTTAGATTCTGTCAGGTTAGGGTATTTGTTCTTTTTTTTTTTTTTTTATCATATTTCAACCCATGAAAATGAGCCATCCTTTACTTACAACATATTTTCATCTTTAAATCTTAAAGTTAAAAATAAAATGGTGGTTCTTTAAAATGACACCAAATTTTCTATAGAGGCAGACATGTTGCAGTTATGGCTCTTTAGGTTGTAAAGGTTTCAGACCCCGCAGGTCCTTTGATAAATCCATGAATTATCAGAATTCTAAGTGACACTGGTCACATGCAGAGCATTTCCTCGTTACGTGACCTTTAGCTGACCCTCCACGTGCGTCGCAGAGTTCAGCATTGTCCGGCGGCAGCAGGCGGTGACTCAGCAGGTGGACATGTAGGGACCCGCAGAGCTGTTTCTGTAGAAAAACCTCTCAAGCTATGACTGGAAGCTATTGCGGGCCTTTTGTCTGGAGGTAGGGACTGGCGTCAACCTGCTTTAATCTGTCATAAATGCTACATCCGTGTATTAATCTGGCCTCACGAGCTGCTCCGACTCTCCAATAGTGTCGGCAGCCCGCTACCTCATTTTGCCCTTCATTCTTTATTCGGCGGGCAGAGCGGTGAGCTGCGCTTGCTGTTCATTTACTCTGAAGACAAGTGTCTTTTTCTAACATTACCATAATGAATGCTGATGGGCTCGCCGTGTCCGTCATTTCAGAGAGCAGCCCTACGGTGCGCTCTCCTGGTCTTTAATAGAGGTGTCACACTATCCTTCTGTTAAATGATGCCTCCGCTGTAACAAATCAGCCTTCTGACTCTCATTCATCAAACTAATGTTGTCTGAGAATATTATTAAGCGTTCCGTCGCGGCTGTCCGCCGTGGCAGCCAAATTACCGCTAAAGAAAGGTGATTTGGTTCGCTTGTAATAAAGGTGTAGCGCGTGGCTGCTCAGGGCCCATATTATACTTCATTACATCAAATATAAATGTGCTTGACATTGAATATCCAGGCTATACATTGCTGTGGCGGAGTCACGCTGATGCCATAAGCAGTTCCTTTCAATTTAAAAAAAAAAAAATCTCTTTATTCCAGCTTTTGCATGCGCTGGAACGCATCAAGAAAGCTATTTTCTTGGGTTTATTCTGAAACTGTAATTCCAAGTAGAACAACTTTGCTATTTTCCTTGGTGGGAGATCAAGTTTTTCTTTAAGCTACCTACAAAAAAGCAATAAGTACTGAGACAGGGAGTACAGGCCAGAAAATCTGTGGTGATTGATCCATATATCCATCCATGAGGGGTGTGTGACTTCGTATTTTGGATAAGTCTAGAAAAGTCTGCAGCACAAATAGCAGAACCCTCCAGTAAGTAAATACTTCAAGCAAAAGACATGTTATACATTTTATTTACTTCCACAGCTCAATAGGGTGAAACACATTAACAATAAAAATCAGACTCCAGTTCCTTATTTCATTATTTTGGCTGAATCATGACAAACTGCTTTGTTATGCCTTAAATCAAAATTAGCTAAACTGGCTACATTGCCATAGACTTAGCTCTTTTTTATGTCGAAGGTAGCCAATATTTCAGTCATATTTAGCTCTCTAACTCTTACTTTTAATAAGAAGAGTTTGAAACAGGAGAGAGGGGCTGAGTGTTACCACTGGCCGACAGCTCTGTATGGGAGTCAAGAGCAGAGGGGCTACAAGAGCAGCTGGCAGTAAAAATAAAATAAAATAAAATAAAGTATGCCTTTATTTCTTACCATCTTCAACTTAGAGCATAGAACCATGAATTAAAATCTGAATATTTTTCTAGAAAAATTCTGGTGCTGAGCCTTAAGTTTAAATTATGATACTTCCCAAATAATCAATTTCTACAAATGTTTAGGTTCTCAACCATCCAGGACATGAAAAAAAAGGTTTAAAGCAACTTAAGTTATAATTTAAATAACATATAGCTTGTATTAAGAGCCACTGCAATAAATCAATATTTATGGGGAATTTTATTAAGTGGAGCTACTCATTAAAACTTGTTTTGAGTCAGAGCCTTAAATCTTTGTAAAGGTGTACCAGAGACAAGATCGGTGACACTGAACCAAACTCATATCTAAACAACATTTGATGTGCATTGGTACTTAATAGTAAATTTTGTCCCTGCAGCTTGAACACAATAAAAAAATTTAAACCACATTTTACGTAACATTTCACTGTAACCCCTCACCCCCAAAAAATGCTCTTAAGAAATTTCCTTATCTATGGTCCCCCCCCAATAATGAAATGGGATTTTTTTTTTCCCTTGGATCCAATACAAAGTAAATAAAGAACCTGTAAAGCCGAAACCAGTACTGACACCGATACTTCTTATTCACTTCTGGAGGAGCTGAAGGTGTGTGACAGGGGAGGGATGCTCTGTGAGACTGCAGCAGAAGCTGTGTGGAAAAGGCGGCGCTCAGTCAGAGCAAGCGTTTAGGAACCCCAGAAAGGTTGCCATGGGAGATTAAATGATTTCTCAAACATGCATGAAGTACAAAAGGAACACTCGGAGAATGCTTTTCATGAGGGAATGACATGATAACATGATAAAAAGCTTACATCATAGACTCATCTTTAACGTTCTGCTTCACAATTATCCACTTTTTTGTGTTGGTCAGGCACATTAAATTCATTACAATTTCCGGTGGTAACCTCACATAATGTGAAAAAGTAAAAAGAGAGTGTGAATACTTTTGGAGGACACTGCAATCAGTCTGAACCTCTGTATCCACCATTCTGCTGCGCCCCCAAGTGGCCATAAAGCATAATGGACTTGGCGCTAAAATCATTTTCCATTACTGTGTTTCTTAGTTAGACTGCAGTTTCCTGTGATTAGTGGACCTGAAGAAGCCCAGCTGCCTCTCTGGGCTCTCTAAAGTCTTCATTCGCAATAATAAAAGCCTCAAAACGACCCCTTCCCCTCGACTCAGCTGTCTACATCTTCATGGATCTGAGGGCAAAAACCCAAAACCCTGGGAGTGTGAACCGAGGAGCCAATCGGACCTCTGGGATTAAATCAAGGGTGCAGACTGCAGTTGGTTTCTTTGATGAAATCACTCTCAAGTTGTTTCCTGTGTCCACAAGACAAAAGCAGTAACATAGCAGGGCACTGTTACTGCTGTGTTACACACACACACGCACACCCACAAACCAGTTTCAAATTCCATTTTCCTAACTATTGTGCCTACATGCATCAAGAATAAATTTGATTTGCTCTTGGATTACCTCTCACAGTTCTCCGCACACCAGAAGTGCTGCTTCTGAAGGTCGCTGGGTACTTCAGAGCGATGCCGCATGAATAGCAGCTGATTGTGATGGAGGCGGCCATGATCACTCCATTCAGGCTAAGGAAGACAGGGATAAAACAGCTGTTAATCAGTGATGAAGAGGAGGTAAAGAGGTTGTGCTATTCCATTTTCAGCCTCAGGGCTCTCTGCGAAACTTGAGGAATAACCAAATTAAAATAGGACTCTAAAACACGGAGCTTTAAGAGGTTGAATAATATTACTCTCTGTCCCCAGAAAAAGGAACCGATGTCTCCGGCGCAGGCTGAGTTTGTTAGACTGATGTGAAACCCTGCTGGGGATAAATAGTGGAATGTAGAAGGTAGCTGTGACAGAATTCATGATGACTTTCTCAGGGTGAAAGGAAGTTGGCGGATGCTTGATTTGCAGAGTCAGTCTTCTGCTTACTGACAACAGATCAACATCCCAGATTCAGGCCTCCACTTTGTACTCTGCTTCAGGACTGAATTTATCCCACAACTCAATAAGTCTGGTGTCGGTGTCAGCGGGGTTCTGAGAGGGGTGGAGTTTTGAGAACTGGGCTGCTGCATTGCAAAAGCACAAAGTCTTACTAAGTATATATGGTCTAGTTTCTAGTACAAATATAGTACCCTTGAACTAAGGGAAAACTAAGTTATAAGTGGCACTTCAGTAAGACAAAGGAGCTTGTTTTAAGTCAATAATTCCTTAATATTTATGAAAAGGTGTCAGTTTATTTGGTATATTATTTTACTAATAGGAAAAAATTTCTTTTTATACATGAAATAATCTGCCCGTGGAACTAATACTGTGCTCTAAACCAGAAATACAGATGGATGTCATTGACATAGATGTTACAGGAAATATCAGAAAAGGAAGGATAATGCCAGCAAGTGGAATAATATAAAAGAAAAATAATAGTGGGCCCAGAAGCCATGTGGAACCTCACATGTTCAGGGGGTAGCGTCAGAGGAGAACCTGTCTGTCTTTACATAGTATGTCCTGTGAAAGAGGTATGAACATTGAGCCAGTCCAATGCTGATCCTTCCGCCTTGAAACAAGATTGTGTTGGGTCTCTGTACCATCTGGCAGAGCTTAAGCTATTTTGTTAAAAGAAAATAATTTCTCTGAACATCCACAGGTATTGTTTGATTCACTTAGATTTTTTTTTTATTGTTTTGTTTTATCAACTTTATATTTATTCATATTTTATTAAACATTTACCCCGTAACGCACTTTGGTCGGCTATGGTTGATGTGACTTTAGTATTAGACAGTTACATAACATTACCTCTAGGTGGAGCTGAAAGGTAACAGAGAAATGCTGAGTGACTTCCGTTCACAGATCCCAGCGCAGCAGCGTTGGAAGGATAAACTCATTCAACATGTTCAACTTTCTATTTCTACTATATGTTTATAATAACATTAGTATTCTGATGGTCCACTTTTTGATTCATTTACATAATTAATCATTTTAATTTGAACAGTGCAGACTAGAGGGTTGCAGCTCAGGCCTTGAATTTTATAAATAAACTCAGGTTTAGATAAACAAAGTATGTAACAAATCAGGTTGTCCGACCAGCCTATGGCAGATAAAACCACATCTCCCACAGTGACTTGCGCTGGCAATACGGAAACGGGAAAGGTGAGGGGTTTTTTTCCCTGAAATGAAAGTAGTTCACCTGTTTCCTTCACACCTGGGCTTAATTCTTCACCGCTTTTTATTGTCAGCGGGCCAATTTGTCTATAAATGATACACCGTGAAACGGTTTTAAGGTTAGTCTTTTATTAACTTTAATTTGTAAAACTGGAAAATTCGAGGTCGCCTCGCGCCTGGCACGTGGATAAGACCTCTTCATTATAGGCGACGCGCAGCCGGAGGTTAAATATTAACAGATCTTCCACTTAAGCGCCTGTCTGTGTGTTTTCTGTTTGTTTTGAAGCTTTTCAGCAAGAGTTCTTTCCTAGAATTTCTAGAAAGATTGTTTTTCGACAAATATGAATCTAAAAGTGGAGTGGTTTCTGTGTTTCTAAACACACGGTGCTCTTTTCTTATCTTTCCATCTGTACCGCCACCTGTCTCGCGCCGCGAGGGCAGAAGATGGAGCGGAGGGATACTCAATCTCCTGACAGCCCCGGCTCGTTCCACACAGCCTTTGAACGTTTCCCCCTCGTCGGCCTCAGCACAGAGGTTGAAAACGGAACTCCGCCGCAAGAAAACGAAACTATCCCGACTGGCTGCGTGAGTGACGGAGCAAACTCGGGGGGGAGGGACTATAGTAACTCCTACATAACGTGGAGCTAAGTTCGCGGATGGTACAGTAGTGTGGTGTGAGCGCACTACAATCAGACAACCCAGTGGCTGTTGTCGAGGTACGGTTATCCCTCTGACTCTTAACTCTAATGGAGGAACTGGTTTTGTTTACCACAACCTGGGAGGGGACTGCTTGTTGAGGACTTCTGACATATATGTGCTTGTTTCTGAAAAACAGCTCCAGTTTTTAACTGCTGCAAATTCAGAAAAGTGAGGTGAAATGTGATTCACATCGTTCTTCCTCTGCTCTGCCTTTCAGATGAGGTCCACTGTGACGTTCTACCTGTGCTACCTGCTGTGCTTGGCTCTGGGGCTGGCCTGCGTGGTGTGTGTGTGTGTGTGGAACAGCCGGTGGAGGGGCGGCTTTGCCTGGGACGGCTCCGGACTCCAGTTCAACTGGCACCCGGTGCTGATGGTGACAGGTCTGCTGGTTCTATATGGCTACGGTAGGTGAGCTTCACAGTTCTGGTTTGTGCAGAGTTTCATTTCTCTGTCTCACTTCTGTTTCTTCTTTTGATGCTGTAGTTGTATTTGAGTAGTCAGTACGCCCGATTATGGGTTTTGTATTGGGATAGTGCATCATGTGAGTGTCAGGTGTCATGTGGTACAACTTTTTTTCCGTTATTGGTGAAACTCCTCAGTGATGGTGATCCCCACAAATGCAGAACCTGTACCATCCATCCTGTTTTACAGTGTGGGTTGATAATTTCTCTTACTATGGAACCTTGTGATCAGCCATTCAGTTAATATTAACAATAGGAAGTTAGCACTTCTGCTAGCGTTGACCTTTATAGAGTATTAACACTTACACACAGGCATTATGCTGATATAAAGTTAGTTTTACAGTCTCATACTGGTTAAACATAAACCTAAAATTAAACTTGTTTTATTTCTACGTTATGACTGTCTGTTTGTGGCATTCAGGAACTCTCAGAGTTTTAGCAGAGGGAAAGGTGTAGTAAACTTCTTACAGCCAACGGATTGGCAATGCTCAGTGACATATGTGCTGTGTTTTACCTCTGTTCCAGTTATGTTGAATATTTTGCTTCTTGAACAAAATCCCTAGTTGGGGAAACTACTTCTAAATCTGTTAATCCCAAAGAAGGAGCCTTGAAGAACACCATCGGAAATTGCTTGGCAGCAAATGTTTTTGCTACGAAACTTGGTGGCGTCCTTTTGGTACAAAAGTACCACTGCTAGCCATATTAAACGGTACTTTTTTTTGCTTTGAAAACTACTTCCTTGGCAGAAGGAGGAAATGTGTAAGGATCCAATTTTGCTAGGTTGTAGTGACAACATCGGATTAGTTCTTCAGTTTAAGTTCCTGTTTTGTGGATGATTCAAAGCTATGTTTTAATTGGGTTGCCCAGTAAAATATTAATCTGGAAATGGTCACGTAAAAGGGACCTGCAGTCTCCAGGTTCTCCAAAGACTTTGGCTTTCCAGGGGTTTGGAGAAGCAGAGAAGGACTGAGGGTTTTAATACCAGAGATGGATAATGTTAACATTTTCCTTAGCATCATGATGGCCGTGACATTAAATACTGATTCAGTGAGTGTAGCTGGTTGTTATCTGTGGAACATGGCTGATTTGATTATTTGATTGATGACAATAGTTGGTACAATTTAGCTCAAAGTGAATCATGTGGGTAACACCAATAGGGAGCAGGAAGTACACTTACAGGTCAATTCAATCATAAAGCCAGAGGAACTAATCTCTTGTTACAGTTGAAGGCATGTTAATTTCCACAAAATACTAAAGCCATTGTTTCAGCTTTAAAAAAATATATGACTCGGGGTAAAGTTATGCTGGACTGTCAGCACCATTGTAGTTAAGGTTAGATTTATTAGCTCACCAATGAAATTACACAAAACTCTTCATATTTCCACAGAAGTTACCATAACACAAAGCTGTTCATATGTGTATTGCTACCAAAAGAACAAAATCATAATTTCCACAGAGTTTGATCAGTAGATTGTATTGATGTTTCGAATTGAAACAAGATATCTAAAATATGACGAAAACAAGTTTTGGTCTTGTCATATTTTATATATATTTACATTACATTATTAAACCTCCTGAGATTTAATAATGAATGATCTTACAACTGGCAATGCCTCTCTCTGTATACTGTGTGCCTAATTATTATATGACTTATTTTTGAGAATTATCTTTATTAATCACCAACTACAATGCTCTTAGTTAATCCAAGATGTTGATAAACCTCAAACATGTATTTTTAAGGAAGTAAAAGTGAGGTTTTGGTTTTCTTAGGGGAATACCTATATTTATGCCTTCTTGGTGTTACTACATCTTAAGCACACGATTGTACTTGAAGTAAAATGTACATGTGAAACAGTAACTGCTGAATCTGTAACCCACTCAGCTTCTCTGAGTGAAATCAGACTTTTTCTTGTCTGACTGATTCTTGCCTGCAACGCTTAATGACTCCTGTGTGTCGACTTACTATTGGAGCTTCCATTTAAACAATAAGCTGTGGCTTTTCGTCTACACCAGGAGTGTCAAAGTCCAGTCATCGAGGGCTGGTGTCCTGCAACTTTTAGATGTGCCTCTGCTGCACCACACCTGAATACATTAATTAGGTCATTAGCAAGGTTCTGGAGAACGGATCTACACAAGGAGGAGGTAATTAAGCCATTTCATTCCAGTGTTTTGTGCCTGTGGCACATATAAAAACTGTGGGACACCGGCCCTTGAGGACTGGACTTTGACACCTGTGGTCTACACACACTACCTTCCTCCATATTAATGAACCTGGAATTTCACTGACAGAAAACTCACGCTGGGTTTTTGCTGTGTCATGTAGCTCCAGCTATCTAGCTTAGTTCTATTAAAGCTCCAGACCCAAACTCTTTATTTCATACAACCTGTGCTGAAACATGACCTCTGTGTCAGATATAGACTGATCAGTTGTTTAGTCTCTGATTGAATTGGGAGCATGACCTTACCATTTACCTTCAGAGGCTGGATCAGTGTTGCTGTGGTCAGTCAGCTCGGTCGGAACAAAATGGTCTCCCGGCTGTTTTTACTCAAGTCAGCTGAATTGATTTGAAGTACGACTCTTCTGTCAGACACATGGGGAACACATGACTAAGCCTGTCACAATAACTAATTTTGCTGAATAATAAATTCTCACAGTAATTGTTGTAAATTATATTTTTGAGACCTTTTTCAAGTAATTGACAAGATAGTGCAATTTTGCCCAGTAAACTTTATTTTTGTGAAGGACACTTAACACTGGAACTGGAAGACCTTTTAAATGTCCAAAGATAAAACAACAACCAAACATAATAAATAAAATGACTGAAATAGATTGTGTCTCTGTAAACAAAGTTGCATTCATAAATTATTAAAATACAATACAATGTGTGGACTAATTAAATGAGTTATTTTGAAAAAACAATCAATTAATTATAAGAATGGAAATTGAATTCATTTCAATTTATAATGTGGTTAATTACTCATTGCGACCATCTTAGACATGACCAACCAAGCTCAGTAGTTTGGAAAAAAGGGAAGATAAAGATTTTCTGCTGTCTATTTCATAGTAAACTGTCACGGTCTCGTCTATCGGTATGCAGATGGAGAAAAAAGGAATGAAAGCATTTATACTGTTTGTACATGTCAGTCTGAATAAAAATGTCCATGTTTCAGCAACAGGTTTTTACATAAACCCAATTAAGTTTCTTCCAGAAAAGGTGAGCGGGTTAGGGCGGTCCACCAGCTGCCCACCTGGTTTCAGGGTTAAAATATTAAAAGTTGACAGGAAATATGACTAGATGTTGTCGCCAAATTGTTTTTTTGTATATTCAGGTTCACATCGAGCAAGCAGTGAGGCTGATGCATACGTTGGAGGAGTGTTCTCTGAAAAGGCATGATCCTTATTAAAAGTTATGGCTGTGTTTTGTTTTTGTTCCTTGTGCGATCTCCAGGAGCTGTGGTGTACCGCGTGCCGCAGACCTGGGGTCAGAATAAACTCCCTTGGAAGCTGCTTCATGCTGCTCTGATGTTCGGCTCCCTGATCATGTCCATCTTGGGACTCTGTGCCGTCTTCGACTTCCACAACGCCAAGAAGACCCCCAACCTGTACTCGTTACACAGCTGGATCGGAATCGCAGCCGTAATTCTTTTTACACTTCAGGTACCTGGCTTCAAACGGGACAAAATATATCTTGTCGTTTTCATTAGTGTTAATGTATTTTTTTTTTGTCTTTTCTGATCCACCGTTGGGAAGTGGGGCGTGGGGTTTGCAGGCTTCCTCTTGCCCTGCTCTCCCGTATTGCTCCGTAAACTCCTGAAACCCGTCCACGTGTGGCTGGGCGGCAGCATCCTGCTGCTCACCACCGCCGCGTGCATCTCAGGCATCAATGAGAAACTCTTCTTTGTCCTGTGAGTCCTCTTTGTGTTACTTTTAAAACTTTGTACCTTCAACATAACATCATGATGTTCAATCTTAACATCTGCTTCTTTTCGCAGAAAAGACAACGTCACATACTCCAGCCTTCCACCTGAGGGTGTGTTAGGAAACTCATTAGGGGCTTTAGTCATAGCCTTTGGCCTGGTCGTCCTCAAGATTCTATCCAACATCCAATGGCAGAGACCAGACTCCAGACCTGGGGAGATAGCTTACACGGTGGGTGTCTGAGAAAAAAATATAAAAAATATAATTATAGTGTCCTTAAAGCTGCAATATGCAACTTTTATAAACAATGTTCTTTAAATATTTGTTAAAACTGTTGCCATGTTGTGACTCAGAGATAATCTCTGAAAAGATCGCTCTCCTTCACCTCCTCCCTGAGCTACTATTGCTGTCTGGAGAAAAGCACGGCTCCTGAAGAAAAACAACCAATCAGAGCCAGGAGGAGTGGCTTAGTGTTGTTAATTCTCATGTACTCGCTGCTAAATGTGCTAATGACAGAGAAACAACTTACTATTACAGGAAAACTTTATCTGCCATCATCATGGCCATGCTCATTAGCCTGAGCATTCACTGCAGGCTCTGCTAGCTGCAGTGTAGCAGAGAGCAAGGGGAGAAGGTAGGGAGTGAGGATGAGCAGCGCCACAGGAGGCGGAGGTGATTGACCACACCAAGACCTGCTCTGATTGATTGTTTCTAGGTAGCACTGGGAGAAGATGGAGGAACTTTTTTTTTTTCACAGATTACGTCTCATACCATACTGTCATGGCATAGCAATAGTTTCAACAAATATGTTTGAAAAAATTATCACGGTTCCATATTGCAGCTTTGTTTTATTTGATATTGTAAAAGGTTTATTTTGTAAAAGTGGGAACCCAGACATATGAATGTTGAACATAATTAAAATAAATAAATGAAAAAATATTAATAACTCTGATGTATTTTATCTTCCAGCCACTTCAAGACGAAAATGAATAAAAGTTGAGGAACTGCAACCAGTTGACTGCTAAATCAGTGCAGTCAAAAAACGTATTTGGTTTCCTGATGATGCTTAAAGTTGAAAAATAATCACCTTGTTATCAATGTAAATATATATTATATTTAAGATTGCTCTTTCACCCAAATAAAACAATTTCATCTAATTTCTTTCTCAGATTAATCTGTCCCATGATGCACTGCACACATGACTTCTCTCCATGCTGTTGAACGCAGCTCTTTAAGTCGTTAACCTGGATTGCTAGGCCTTTCATAATCAGTCAAGTTTATTTGTGTAGAACATTTCAGCAACAAAGCAGTTCAGAGTGCTTTACATCATAAAAACAGAAATACAAAATCATTAAAAAAAACATACTGGTTTTCTCTATTGTTGACTGTATCAAACATTACATTTTGATGAGTGCCATCACCAAAATCATCAATATACATTAAATATGTTGGTTAATGTTCCATTTATTATAGTTTAAGAGCAACTCTGAACAGGAGGGTTTCTAGTCTTGATTTAATTTATTTTCATAAGTACACTACATGTACTTATGATGTGAATATAAACACAAATATATGCATTATGGGGCCCAAGTCTTTTGCAAGTTTCACTGCTAAGCCACTAAAGACATCCTTACTGATAATCAGAGTAGTTCACTTAAATTTCCTCAGATTACTGACCGATACAGTATATATGTTTTTTATTATTATTATCCATGACTGATTTTGACTTGACTTTGTGCCATTATTTTGCAGTAGTGAAAAAAATGCAAGGAGGTCAGCTATTAATATTGGCAAGAGAAATATTTGTCCTTTACAGAAGAGTGTCAAGAAGAAAGCCTTAGTAGAAATAAAGTCATGAGAAGTTCTGTTTGCAACAAGCAAACGTGTGGGTCAAAGTTCATGAGGTCAAATACGCCCAAAATGAAACCTTTTAGTGTGTTTGCTGTGGAGCTCTGAGACTGTGAATCTACCCCAATTATCTTCCCTAAACATCACGTAGTGGGGTTCTTCTTCCAACAGAACGACGATCCCACCCAGAGCTAAAAAAAGGGTTTAGAGGGTTTGAATGGACTGTTTGTTTAGAAGAGTCCGGACGGAGAAAATCCTGACTAGATTTCAAGTGTGACATTAGGCGAGGGGCAGGATGAGTTGGAACAAACTCATGATGAATCAGTGAGACAAGCAGAGCAGAGGTAAGGGATGGGAATGAACAGTGGTTGAAAGTGAAAGTGGTGGAACACATGACACCCTTTCACAGGAACCCACAAAGACTACCTTCTCTAAAAGGATCCCAGGTGCATTAGTCACATGATGGCAAAAAAAAATAAAAATAAATCCACACATTGACAAAACATAGGTGTAACTTTCTGAAGGACTGGTGTGGACATGTCCCTCCCCACCAATATTTCTTGCAACTTTTCTTCTTAATGTGCCTTCATCTGTGTAACTCGGCAGCAGCTGCACGTTGTATTCAAAGCCTCAACAGCCAGGTTATGCTTTTTAAAATTCCTTTGTAAAACGTAAAAGGCAGGTCAGCTCAGTGATCTGGTGGACTGGACACCACGTGACTCACTGACAGGCGCTGCTGCTTTGCATTGAGTCAGGAATGTCGGGGAAATGACGCAATCAAGCAAAGAATCTGAGAAGGGGACGCAAAGTTTTCATATTGATTGTCAACACTATGATAGCAAAATAACAAAGTAAAAAGCGATCACATGTTACAGGTCGGTTAAAAACCCCCCAACAAATTTAATTAAAAAATCTATAAAGAAAGTGTAGAGTAGGTTAACTTAATGATCGCAAAATGAAATTTCAGAAACATAAATCTGCATCGGACAGAATGTTCTGTTTAGTGTTTGTACGTCCTTTTTGTGTGGGAAATGTTTTTTGTGGGTTTTATTAGTGTTTAATAACTGACGCACTTGAACGTAGTCTTTGCTCTTCGCTCCCGGTGCTGCTGTTTATTGGTTGCCATGGCAACGGGTCTGCGTCTGACGTTAAGCTGACAGAAAGAGAGAAAAAAATTATAATACAATCACCCGTTTTTCTACATTTTCCCAGAACAAATTGCATCACGTGTTTGTAGGACGTGGCGATATTCAGATCAATCATCAAATAGGATGAAATATTTCATAAAGTATACAGGAGCCAAAGTTTGTTCCATTTTAAATCACGGCTCCTATTGAGTAAAATTAAATTATGGGCCACTATAAAGAGAAACTCGCTTTGTTCTCTATTGTTTCTAGAACTGACAGAAACCAAACTATAGATGTCTTAGCAGAGAGAATATATATTTTACATATTCAAACATCAGCATCTCAGCTTTAAGCCACATTTTATAGAATCCAGCAATATTGATGGTCAGTCTATTCACCAACTGCCCCAATCAGACCCAACAAAGGTTTTGCGACTTTATTATTTGCTATATTAAAGACACATCATATCTCATCTGCTATGTGTGAGTCAGCAGGACAAAAGGTTTAGCCAACCAGCTGTGGAGTAAGAATCACATCACTGAAAAATACAAAGTTTGTACTGACAAGGATTCATTTGGTTTACACAGAAGTGACTTATTCTGCTTTTGAAAAGTTTAATAACATTTTGATTGCTACAAAATGTCATGTTGTTGAAGTTTTTAGCACTTGATAAAATCAGACAATAAAAGGCAACTATGTGATAATTCTTAACAAAAAATATTACTGAATTCTGAAACTGTTTTCAGCTGTAGGCAAACATTCAGCAAATACTGTCAGGAATAGGTGTGGTGGAGGTGAGGCAGACGCTGGAGACCCAGGTAAGATTGAGAATGATGATGATTTAATGATGAATTTACAGCAAACAGTCCAACAACCGAGGCAGCACTGCAGAGCAGAAGACGAGGCTCAGCACAGGTAGCGCAAGGCAAACGAATGGACTCAGGCGACAGACTTAGACAAACATTGACGAACTTAGACAGAATACACAAAAATAGTCCAACGACCAGGCAGCACGATTTGGGCAGAATCCAGGGCCCAACACCGGTAGCAACTGGAAGAAACGAATGGACTGACAGGAGACGAAATGAGACGTGACAACGACGACTGACAACTGACAAGGACCCGACAGAGAACAAAGACAACGGAGGGACTAAATACACGGGGAGGCAATCA
>CAEFZY010044622.1:0-11432 GCA_903066815.1 Brachyrhaphis roseni
AATATTATGACTTTATTCTGGGAATATTATGACTTTATTCTAGTAATATTATGACTTTATTCTAGTAATATTATGACTTTATTTTGGGAATATTATGACTTTATTCTGGGAATATTATGACTTTATTCTAGTAATATTATGACTTTATTCTGGGAATATTATGACTTTATTCTGGGAATATTATGACTTTATTCTGGTAATATTATGACTTTATTCTTGTAATATTATGACTTTATTCTGGGAATATTATGACTTTATTCTTGTAATATTATGACTTTATTCTAGTATTTTTATGACTATATTCTGGTAATACTACAACTTTATTCTCATAACATTACTACTTTGTTCTCATGATATTACCATTGTCTCACAGTTTTTTTATTTGTACTTAGAATGGCCTTAGTATTCAGTGGTAAGTAAGAACATCATCCAGGGGTATTATGGGATATCAGTAACAGGATGTTATTACTAGAGCCTGAAGGTCCATTCAGCAGGGAAATAACACGCAGTAGTACACAATCGTATTTTTTTATCTGTGTCAAATTTTATTACTTTTGCTCGACAACCAGTTTTAATTTTAATTTTTTAAAGAATAGTGCCTATTTGTGTCAGAATGTCAACGATTACTCATTCCTATCTTATCGTCTGAGACACGATGAGCAAAATGTCGCGCTAAAATATGTGAAAAATGGCATTTTTATGGACGGCAAACAGCTTGGTTATGCAACGATTTACTGGAGATGGCAGGCAGATGGTGGCAGTGGACACATCCTGGACGTCTCCGTCCCTCGTTGCCTTGAAAGGATCGTTTGATGTGTGACTAAAGAGAAGCCAAAGTTGTGCGTGTGTGTGTGTGTGTGTGTGTAAGTCAGCGGGGCAGCTCTCTCTCTCTTTCTGAGCAGACTCATTAGGATTATTGATTCAGACCTAAAACAGCAGACTGTGCAGCAGATCCACCATTACTCTTTAAGGGGAAAAAACGGGCTCCTTTTAAAAAGAGTTGATGCTGCTGTAAGTAACTTTTTCACAATTTTATCGTGTTCAAAACCAGAAACTTCAGCGTGTTTCACTGGGATCTTATGTAACAGTCTAACACACACAAAAAATCAGATTGGTATCTTTTCAAGCATTTTTTGAATAAAAAATCTGAAAAGTGTGGGATGCATTTATATTCAGCGTCCTTGTGTGTTATGCAAAAGCACCTTCTGCTCAAATTAAAGTCGTCTAACGTATCATACAGTTTGTTTACAAACTGGTTGTTAATGAATATTTTATTTTTAATAATTCAGGTGTACTGAGACGAGGAAACGTGTAAATCAGATGTGGCCATTTATGTAGAATTTTTGTTTATAATAAGATCTATCAACATAGGTTTTTTTATGCAGTTATTTCCTTGAGATGGTCTGGAACTGAAATCCGTATTTGTATTTGGAAATGTTAGAATTACTTTGGTGAATTTTAGAAGCTCTAATTAATTTAAACTGGCAGTATTGTTGTTTTCCAGGGACATGGAGGCATTTTGTAGCACAATCAATAACTACCTTTCCTTCAGTTGTTATAAAAATGCTGTACATATCAAATATGACGTAAAAGAAATTAGACTTCCTGATTTAACATCTTGAAATTGAGTCTCTGTCTCTTTAAGAAACTCCTGTTCTTTGTGAAACTCATCAGGACGCTGGCCCTTTAAGATCAACAGTAAGCACCCTGATCTAAACTCTCCTGGGCTCCGCTTCTTTGTTGATAAAATATCACCTCGGCCTTCTTCACTTATCGTCGGACTCGGATATGAGAGGAGGTGAAGGAGTGGGACTTAACGAGAGTCTGAGCAGCTTCCATCTCAAAAGGTCCGCCTGCATAACGTTATCTTCACATACATTTATCCATTTCATTTAAAATATGAAATGTTTCTGCTTTTTGACAAGAAAAAAATAAAAACAAAACCTCTCCAAAAGCAGAAAAAGTATTCACAAATTAAATGGCAAGCATTCCCTTATCAGCTTCCAGAACATAAAACTGATTTAACGTTTGAGTTTATGCGTCCCTCACTGATATGCTTCTCCTTTTGTATTAAAAAAAAAAAAAAAAGACAAGGCAAAGAAATGGAGAGCGTCTCTCGTCCTCGGAGGGATCCTCGGCTGAGTGCGCCCGGTTTCTTCTGGCAGAGTAAACAGTCTGCGTTGGAGGAGCAAGATAAAAGGAGACGGCGTCTGCACAGGGCGCGAGGGAAAGCCTCACATCTGGCCGGATCGCTTTCCTCCTCCCTTCCCAGGAATCGGCCGTCAGCCGTCAAATAGGATTTAACGCCGCGGCCGGCGCCAAATGAAGACGCACGGCCAGCTGGCGCCGACTGACGGAGCGACTCTTGACGGGACGCTTCGGCTCAAGTTAAGACATCCGTCCAGGAGGGAGCGAAGACTTGATGGAGGATTTTATCATTTTCAATACTGACTGCAGTCACTGAAACTAAAACGTGATGTTACACAGAGTAACTATGAAAAGAGTTCATCCCCTGATGTTTGCAGTTCAATTGTGATCATCAAAACGTGACGAAAAAAAGAAATACAAAAAGATCATTTAATTTCAAACTGATAACTGATTTCAGCAAAGTAATGACAATTAAATGACAATGTGTATGAGAACATACATATTGTATGTTCTCATACATTGAAACAACATGTTGTTATTGAAAGTCAAAAGTCCGAGATTTTGTCAAAAGTCTGAGAAATTTTTAGATTAATTTAAGAAATTTTCTAGAAAAACTTGGAAACATCAGAGTTCATAAAGTCAAAAATTTGCTAAAAAACTCCAAAAAAACTCAGAAATTTTTAGATTAATCTCAGAATTTGGCAAGGAAAAAAACTTCAGTTTACAATGTCTACTTTGGAAACAAAAAAATGTTTATGCTTTTTTAAAAAAATTTTTGGAGAAAAGAAACACTGCCACACCTTCAGAATGAAGTTTATGTTTAACCTATATTTGCCCACTTCCACTAACCATAATCAGAGTTTGAAATGAAAGTAAATGTCACGAAATGTTCAAATTTAATCTATTTTGAAGCCCAACACCTCAGGCTCCTGCCTGTCTGGTTGAGAAGCTGGCCACTGTGCGCTGCGCCGCTTTCAGTAAAGTAAAATAGAGACGACAGTCCGAGTTAGAGAAAAGGTGAAAGAAAGCTACCCGAGGAAAGTTCAGTTGAATCCATTTTTAGGTTAAGCTTGTAAAAGTGACCTTAATGTTAACGTACGTTGCATTTGCACAACAGTGAGGCAGCTAACTAGTGTAGCTGCATAATGTTTCAGATAAATTTTGAAGGTTCCCCGATTATGGTTCTAGCAGCATCGTGTCTGTCTGATGTTAAAGTTAGATTGATGTCAGACATTTATATTGTGACAAAAAAAAGGAGCAAAAACAAGAGAGATCTTCAAGATGGCAAATATATTTTCACTGCACTGTAAATTCTATTTTCTACATAAAAAAACCAAAACATGGGGGCCCTTATTGAGACCCCAGAGGCTTCAGTCTATCTTTCAGCGCGTGCTGGTGTCAACGTAGCAAAAGCAACACAGATAAGGCTTACAGTGCAGTCTTTGTCAGATCCTCACGCTCCAGCAGAGGCTCTGTCTGTTTACCAGTGTGATAAGATCACAGGCAACAACAGGGGAAATGAAAGCCGGTGAGAAAAAAAAAAAGGATTCTTTGGTTTGATGCGTCCAGAGGGCCTCACAGGATCCACATGACACTGACTCTGTTAGCTAGCTTAAACGGCTTAAATGGAGGGCGAACCTATCCACAAGGGGATTCACATTTTACTACTATCTTTTGTGTTCAGATTACTCATCAGTAAAGAATCCAACTTCAGTAATATAACATTTTAACACTCAAATCAGTGATCAATTAACTTTCAATGTCTACTTTATGCTGTATTTTTTGTAGGGGGAAATGATGACTGTTGAAGTAATTTAAATTCTTACATTTACATTTTAATTTTAAAGTAGGGCGAATTAGTACTGTTTATAGTAAACGTTGTAAGAGAATGCGATTGTGATTTAATGATGAATTTTGTAAAACTGAGTGAATAAACTGGTTGATTGATTGATTGTCACATAAATAAGTTTGCAATAAGAGCAGATAAGCTATTTTAAGTCCCTAGTGGAATCTTGTTTTAAAGGAGCAGTATTTTGTGTTATATATAAAAATAAATTATTTTTTTTAATTTAACACTTTGAATTGGGTGTCTGTCTCTTTAAGAAGCTTCTGCTCTTTCTGAAACTCAGCCTTCAGGAAGTCACCACAACATGGCTCTTTTATTTACCCTTTATCAACGTTTTTACCAGCGTTTCCCTGAGAAGTAGCTCCTATAATGAGCTCAGCTGATGCTCAGTTCCACCAGGTGTTTGCTAATTGCTGCTGGCTAGTCTGAAGGAGCAGCACGGGAGAGTTTCAGAGGAAGGTTGCTCTGTGAAGCTCCTCCTCAGACGAGGTGTTTTGCACAGCTGAATGGTTGCCATGGAGATCAAGGGATTTCTCAGATATGCATGAGAAATGCATATCTGAGAAACTCGGTGCATGTTTCTGATGAGGGAATAACATTATAACTTGATGTAAAGCTAAAAAAAAAGTACATTTTACACAGTAGTTCCCCTTCAATTCAGCTGCAATTAAAGATTTTCAAACATTAACCTCTTGTTTCAGGTCAAACCATCAGATTTAAGTTTGGACTTTGACTAGGCCAAACAAGTCCTTAATTTTTTTTGTCGTTTTTATTTTCTGAGCTGTTGCTGCTGGTGTTTCATGGATTCCAGCTGCAAACTGACTGATCAATTTTCTTCTTCATGGTTCCATCAATTACGGCAAGAAGTCGTCCAGTCTTGAAACTACAGACCGTCACACTACCGCCACCACTTTTGACAGTTCGTTTTCCCTTTTCTTCTGTCATTATTCGCTGATTAGCGCATACAAAACAAAGTACAGACTATCAGACAGAGGTATTGAGCTACACATCTAAAATAAAGCTGTTAAACATATATGGGTTAGAATACTGTGTTTCTATCGTAACTCTATTGGTAGTTATTTCCTGATTTTTTTGTTTTTCCTTTTTTTTGACATTTTAATGTGTTTTGATTAATCCAAGGTAGACGTGGGAAAGAGAGACCAAAGAGTAAATCATTAAATAAATTAAGGATAACAGCTCTTTTTCCTAAACGCTGTGGTGGGTTTTTGCCAGATGTGTAATGGAAACACGCACCTTCAAAAAGGTTCCACTTTTGTCTCGTCAGTGCAAAAAGTATTTTGCCGAAAGCCTTTGTTTTTTGTTTTGTTTTGGCAAAATAAGAGAAGGACCTTTAACGGGCTTAATTTGCTCTGTGGTGTTTTTACGTCTTGAAAACCTTCCGAGTATTTTCCTTAAGTTCAGAAGACCTGAATCAAATGAACGGTTCGTTATGAGGAAAAATAGATTAGGTGGAAGTTCACTGCGCCATGGAAAGAGGCTGGCACGGCTGCAAACCAACAAAAACACGTTCATCCGTCCATCTTTTTCCTCACTTGACCATAAAAAATTAGAAAGATGAAACAAAAGCGGCATTAATGAACAAGAACATTCCCAAAAGCGACTCTTTTCCTGTGACTAATATCTCATCGGACTAAGAATCAAGTCAAACCTTCTTCAGAGCGATCAATATATTGTGGAAAGTCTTATTTATCTGAATCATTTCAACCTGTTTACTGATGAGAACCACACTCTTTCCAGATGACAGCATTTCCTCCAGACATAATTTAACAGATGGAACTTTTTGTTTTCTTTCCAAAAATATCAAAGCAAGCTTTTTTCAGGACAAATTTCTTAAATAGTTCTTCGGCTCTGAAATCGTACAGATCAGCCTCTGTTAGGTTAGACTGGGGTGAACAGTGGAAGGGATTTAAGGTGAAACAGAAGCGGGTCAATGTTCCTCCTCGGAAACAAACGCAGAGGGAAAAAACCATCTTTAAACAACAGATCCGTCAGCTGAGGTTACGTCTTTAATTCTGCTTACATGTCCTAAAAACGTGACATTTATGGCAAAAATTGACTCAGGTGACTATTTTATGAAGATGACGATATTAAAAAAAGGGATGGGCATTTATTGTATCATTTATCGTGTATGGCGATACATTTCTCTTCATGATAATAATTTCGATTTATTGTCTTGATAAATTTTAATTTATGATGTTCAAAATCCACCCAAAAACCATATTGTTTGGATTGTTATTTTTTTACTATTACTATTTTTTCCCCATTGTTCTTGTTGTTGGTAGTATTAATAAATACCAATAAAGCAGTTCAGTGATATGAATCACTTCATTATGTGACTGGTGTCCTAAAGCAAATAATTTTTTTTTTTTTAAAGAGCAGTATTACGAGCCACATTTCCATTAATCGCATCACTGAGCAATTTAACATTTTGAAAATAAATGTGCTTCATGAAAACACGGCAATATCGAAAACAAAAAAATCTTGTTTTTCAATAAAAAGTTTTTGTGCTAAGATATTTCGGACAATAAGCCGCTACTTTTCCCCCACGTTTTGAACCACGCGGCTCATAGCCCGGTGCGGCTTTTCTGTGGATTTTTCTTCAACCACCAGGGGGAGCTCTTTAGCAGGAAGTGAATCATTGGAAGTCAAAGAAGAAAGTGCTGATTTTCATTTAGAACAAGCACATGCTAGCAGCAGGCACGACGGAGAAATGTCTTCAAACTCAAACCCCGTCATCAAGGAAACAACATGAAGTTCATATGACGCAGCTTTTAAGTTGAAGGCTATCGATCTGGCAGGACAGGAGGGAAATAGAGTCGCTGCACGTAAACTCTATAGTTCAGAAAATATGGTAATTTATTTTTACTAAGACTTTTTTGGCATCACATGATCAACAACCGGATGTTTCAGGTGCATGAACCATGAAGAAGATGACAGGAAGTAGTAGGAGGATAATGGAGTGGCATGTTTTTTTTTTTTATATGACTTTTTGATTATTATTGTGTTTCTTATTAAATGGAAACAGTGATTGCAAAATTGTGTTTTTTTTGACGTTAGCGGAATATCGACAAAGTGTTGCCCACATTTGCAATGGGAACAGATTGTGTTTGTGCAGCAATATTTACAGATACAGTAACCAAAAACAGCTTATGGTCAGTTCTGTGGTTATCACAGCAGTTTGATAATTCATTAAAAAACCGCTCAGCCTTTATAAAGTGACGAAAGCAGGCTGAGCTTTGCATTGCGGCGTGTTTGTTTTGGGGCGTTTGCCTGGGGCAGGACTGTGGGGAAGGCTAGAATAGGTTCCCATTGCTCCGTGTGTACTGTAACGCTTCCTGTCTCACATTTCAACTTCTGTCACGGTGAAACCGAGCTGCTTCTCCCTCCCCACGTCTGTGAGCTGCCAGCACACCTCTGTCACCGATGTGAAAGCGCTCGACTCTGATGAGATAAAAAAAACAAATAACCTATTTAAAAATGTTTTAATATTCTGAAACACTTTTATAAGGGCAGAACACAGCACCCTACATTTGTGTTTCCACTGCTGATAAACAGCCTTAAAATAAATTTTGCTCAAAAAAAGAAAAAACAACAACAAAAAAAGACTCCTTAATTTTAAAGACATCAGTGGGGGAAAAAAATCCCTCACTTTTATATTTATTTTCTTCTTCTCCTATTTGTGTCAATCAGAAGGGGCCAGAGCCCCCCCAACTCTCCCCGTAGCTCAGCCTCTGGTCAGGAAACAAAAATCTCCCAGTGTAGTGAAGTTGGAAATGCAAATAAAACAACTGTTGATGTATTATTTAAGTTACAAAAAAATAGCTATTAGGCTCATTAATAAACATGTTATTTAAAATAACATTTTAAAATTCAAAGACATTGTGCGTATAAAACAAACCTGGCAATAGTGCATGAAGCTTTGAACAAAAGTCTTCCTTCTGCAATTCAGAAATGATTTGAGAGAGTAAATACAATTTACAAGGTTTGTTAATATTTGAACAAGCGAAAGAGAAAACCAAGTTATTGGCGTAAAACTGTGGAATGAATTGAATGATGATTTCAAGTTATTTTATTTTTGGTGAGCTTTAATAGAGCTTTAAAATTGTAAAAGCTACTGCTATGCGGGTATATATGTATGTATTGCACAGCCATTTGTGTATGCAATGTATGTGTAATTATATATATATATATAAATCTGTGTATATACTCATGTACATGAACAGTAGTTATCTTTCATTACTGCTGGCTGCTGAGTCCAGAACGGCTTCAGCCTTTTTTTGGTAAATTATTGGTCTGTAAAGTCGTATTTTGTTCTGTTTTTGTTTTTTGTATTGTTGATTTACCAAAATAAAGTGAGTGCGCAGCTGAGATTAAAGAATATGTCAGATGAATTTGGATCCAGGTTTGGTTAGCCCAGCTGGGCTCGGTTCTGGTTCGGTGTGTCATCTCCTTTCCTGTCTCTGACTCAGCCCCCAGAACAGACAGAACTGGGCGCTTTTGCCACATCTACTTTAAACAGCTGTGAGGAAAACTAGATCCTGCTATCAAAACTGCTTGTTTTCCTTTCCAGCAGACAGGGAATTCAGAACAATCCAGATTAGAGAACGACCAGATTCAGAGGATTCCTAATTCGAGCAACGGCAGAAGTGGGAATACGGTGACATTCTGACTGACTGGTTTGGTTTTCAGCAGACCAAAGATGTATTGCTTAAAGAGAATTCCTCATGACATGTGCCATGTTGTAGCATCGTCACGGTAGGATAGCCTTGTCGGAGCAGCATCTGGATTTAAGAAATGATTTAGTTCAATCTGACGAAACAGGAAGGTATCTTTCATCTACTGTGATCTGAATACTGAAGTGATTGAATTTTCGTGTTGAAAGTCAGCTTTTCTTAAAACTACACCAGTGACACTTATTGAATTGCTAAAAGCCCCACACACGTTTTGTGATGAAAACCTTACTCTTTGTAAGTTAGAGTTTTGTAGGAACTTTGGTTATCCGTACGTTTCTGTTGTCTCTCACTGTAAACATGAAGTGACACACATGTCAAAACACACTAAAAAAAAGGACTGTCCAGTTTTGCGTATTAGTATGTTGACTTTTAGAAAATGTAAAATTATTTCTCAATTGCATTACTTATTTCTGTATAGTGTCAACTCAAAATGATAAAGTAGAATATAATTCTAATTTTTCAGTACTCATACTGAATAACCAATCATTTCTACCCAGTGGGAACTCCTTGGTTTTAATTTACATTTATTTCTGCTCCAGGAATTGCACCACGCAAACATAATGAAATTAATAGTTTTTACTTAAAGTTCCTAAATTGTCTGCTCACAGTTATATTTATTGTCACTTTGCTGCGTTTCATTGTAACATTTTACTGAGTATAGTACTGCAAGCAGTTATAAAAAGGCCCAATATGCCACTTCAGGCCCCCCACGGACCCAACATGTAATGACGATGGGTTAGCACCATTTAATGTTAAATCATTTTTCTAATTTGAACTTGCTTGCAGAAGCCTGTGATACGTTTTGGCTGCATGACAGCATAAAACATGCATTCGAAAATTCATATAAAAATCTAAAGTTTCCACTGAAATTCCCCAAAATGTTCCTGGAGGAAGAATTCCCACACACGATTTCCACGTTCTTAGAAGAACGACTCTTAAAGATAACAATCTTAATTCCCATTTTGAGAGTTTAGTCCAAATTCAATAAATTTAGTACAAATTCTCACACTATTCTCAGATGAAAAACTTCCCGTCTGGCACACACTTCACGTCTACAACACCTTTTATTCCACTGGTCCTCAATGCATTATTTTGTCTTGATTCATCATTTAAAAAGGTCAATATAAAATTGTGTTAGGCATGAAATGACAAAAAAAAAGAGAAAAGATGAAGAGTTCTGAATACTTTTGCGAGGCTCTGTAAATCCATTCAGGCCGTCTGGTTTACCTCGGCCAGTCAGGAACGATTCGCTCTGAGAAATGGCTTTCAGTGCATTGAAATACCTTCAAAAAGCCAAAAAAACGAAAAGAAATCTAGCTGCTTTCTGCTCAAGCATGAAGAATTTACTCTGACCGCAGAGTGAATCTTATATGAGAGCGTCAGAGTTGAGAAAGAGAGCAGAGTAGTTATTAGCAGCGGGGAAAAAATGCGGCTTTCAGCCCCTAAATATCCATGGATTCGTCCTCTGCGACCACAGAGCGCAGACCTGACGGCCCTTCCTCGGCAACCTGTTTCCACGTCTGATCCATCCCGAACGCGAGCGCGTTCATCTTTGATGAGCTTCACTTCGTCGGAGCGCATCCATCCACTCATGCCTGAGCAGGTTTACGTCACCGCTTGCGTCGGCTATGAAAACCCAAAAAACGCTGGCAGCTCGGCGGAGCTCTCGGCGTAGTGACAGGAAGTGCGGGCAGTTTCCCTCGACAAAAGATCACGGCGGTGTGATAACATGTATGTGAGTCTGTTGGTGTATGGATGAGCCTGTCAGCGCCGGGTTAAAATAAGGATGTGTGTTTGTAAGGGCGGTGTGAGAATTGTGGGTTAAACAGCGAGCGCTGCCGTCCGTGGGGGATAAAGCCAGTGGATCGCTCGCAGCGTCTTCAGTCCCAGAGTCCCTGCAGTTGGGGTGTGTGTGTGTGTGTGTCCTGCTCAGTAGATTGGGCTGCAGAGTGAATGGGCTCATTAGCGTTAGCAGAGTAACACATGGCCCGGGGCACACACAAGACACAGAGCACACTCACTTTCTCCCTACAACCCCCCCACACTCCATCTTTACCCCAATACACACATACAGACACACTCCAGACTGGCATACTAATGCATTCAGACCGCAAACACAGATCGCCTCATTTATTAAAAAAAATAAATAAATGCGAAAAATCTGGATGGTTTAATCAGTCAGGGCTTTAGAACATTTCTAAGGAGAAAAAAGAACAATAAAAATCTCAACCAAGTCATCTGTTTGCAGAATTCATCCACAGTTGTGATCTTATTTAACAGCGAGATCCTGGGCGATGATAAAGCGGCCGATGTTTCCTTCCAGATATTAACGCCTAACCAGAAGATAATCATGAGCTGCCCACACAGAGCTGAATGCTTAACATGAAGGCTTTCACCAACAGCAGAGAAGTCGTTAATGATGACACTGTAACTTCTGCTGTCGCCTGCTAGCTGCAGTCACTTCTGGTTTCGAGTCGCAACACACACAACTCATTGACTCTTGCACAGCGGCTCCTAAAAGTCCAACACAAATAGACCTAGTCAGATCATCGTCAACATTCTTCCACCAATGACTTTTATCCTGCACAGTTAAACTCAAAACAAAAGTATCTATCTATCTATCTATCTATCTATCTATCTATCTATCTATCTATCTATCTATCTATCTATCTATCTATCTATCT
>CAEFZY010044629.1:0-31750 GCA_903066815.1 Brachyrhaphis roseni
ATTATTATTATTATTATTATTTTTTAATTCTCTATCTATTTTTCTTTATGTCAAATGACATTTTGTTTTTTTTCTTTTTTCAATTTTTGTCATATGTCTTTTTTCTTTGTTTTTATATTTTAATCTCAGATTAAATTTCTCCTACTGTTAATACATTTACCGAGTTAAGCTCCACTTTGGTATTATGGTTATTGTCATCAGCAATATATTGGTCGTAAAAACAGCATATTTTATCCGCTTTCAAATAAGAATTAATGACTAACTTTGAATAAATATCGCAGTAGTAGTATCGTGTAGTGTTCTCAGAATAATCACCATTTTTGAGTCTTAATAAATTCCTGTCTTCTAAATGTCAAGCCATCTTCATTGGCAGACGAATGTCTTACAGGGATTTCAAAATAAAATCCAATCATAAAAAGACCATGATCTAACAGAGACATAAGTAGTCAATTAGGACACTTTTTATTCATCTAACGTAAAGATGAGGTATTTTTAATTGCAACGAGATATTTTTGGGGGTAATTGTGGCAGATTAAAGAAGAGACCGCATATACAACTTTTATTTTGAAAGCATGATTTTATGTTGAAGTGTCTCACTCTTCACAGCGTTTCCTTCCTACGTTCTTCCGGTTCCACAGGTTTCAGAAGTGGTCGAACTTCTGACTGCGTCAAATCTGCTTAACTTTTCGTTGGCACGCCACTTTTTCCTTATTGGTATTTTATATCCTCAGAAATTTCCGTGTAATTAATCGACTTATTTAAAGGTTGTTGGTAAGATTGAGTGAATTATGAAGCGTTTATGACAGAAACCTTTCTTTAAGTGAAGAAACCTGCTGAAGCTTGGGATGATTCTCCCCGCTCGTTGAGTGACAGGTGAGCAGCAATGATTTACTGACGGATTCATTGATTGCTTTATGCAAAGGTTGAGGTGTTGCTTTGAGTCAGCCAGCTTTAGCTCCAGCACCGTCAGCTGACAGTCAGCCGCTCTGACTTTACAGCGATTAGCAAGCGGCTAACGCCAATTCTCATACTAAACTAAGATTTATGGAGCTTCACTTGCTATTTACCCAGGGAATCTGCATTCAATTTGTTTAGGCTTTTACAAAACCCCGTAGAATTTATTTGTAGTTTGAAATGTTGCCAGAAAATCTTAAAAGTTCTTTAAACTTACAACTATTTTCAAGTTGCTTCTGACTGTTTTCTGTCTGAGGTTGAGTGTGCAGGTGCACCTCGATAAATATCTATCGTGGTTGGACCCGCTTCAATGTGAGTTACTGCATCAGTGCGGCGTGGCATGGAGGCGATCAGCCCCTGCTCTGTAGAATGTAATGGAAACCCAAGTTGCTCTGAGGGCGACTTTGCTATGTAGACTATTCTCTGAAGATTATTGTGTCAGGGCAGTTTTCTGGCCAACCAAGCACAGCAACACTGTGGTCATTGAACCAGCTTTTGGGATCTTTGGCCTTGTCGTCAGATGCCAAGTACTGCTGGAAAATGAAATCTTTAGTGCCATAAAGCTTATCACCAGAAGGAAGCATGACGTATTCTAAAATTTCTTGGTACTTGTTCTGACTTTGGAATTGATTAAACATAGTGGACCAACATCAGCAGATGACATGTCACCCCAAATCAACACTGAATGTGGAAACTTCACACTTGACGACAAGCAACTTGGATTGTGTGTATCTCCACTTCTAATTTCCAATCTGGGACCATGGCTTCCAAATGAAATGCAAACTTTTGCAACATGAGTATTTTCAAATTTAGAACAAAATTATTACCCCTAGTTTCTCTCAGAGGAATAAAGCAATAAAGATAAGTTGTAATATTATAAGTATTACCCCAACAGATGTATGAAATAAGAGCTTGCAAAAAGTGGGGCCTGCTCAGGATTAACCCAGTGGTTATTATGTTAGGGCTCCTTTTATGTACTAGTAACAAAATTGCTGGCACTTGTCATAAATTTGAAACTCTATTAACCAATTTCTTGCTGAAAATGATTAATATTAGCAGAGTGTTAATGCTTCCTTTTATTATTATGATGAAAATTGTTACAACTCTTTGTTTCTCCAAATTTAAAGTTGTATCACAGCCTGCACAACTTAAGTCAGATGTAAAATCTATGGGGTCATATCTTAATTTAGTCATCTTTTGTCTTATTGTAATAACTGGAGCAGATTTTTCTGTCTGTTTCTTACAAAATAAATCTTAATTCTTAAAATTCATTTTTAGAGCTACTTAAATTTATCTTTTTTATTAATCCAAGGTAATGTAGCTGTCTAATCTGAATACAAACCTCAGTGCTACATCATTCTAGAAAGTAGAAGTGTATCGGGCATTTATCAGGTAAACATGAATGAGAAAAAGAAAATAAAAATCTGGAAAAATAATTATTTCCTGTCTCCTTATTCCTTCCATTTTTTATGTGTCCACCTATCCACCAACATGTCTGTCCACCCATTAATTTCTCTATCCATCTCACCATCCATCCATTCCTCTATCCATTTGTCCACCTTTCCATCTGTCCTTTGAGTTTAAAATAAATCAAAGTTGGAATCTGAAATTATATGAAAGGTTTTCCTGAACACTGTGTAGGAGGCCTGAGTGTAGCGTTTATGCATCGGTTTCTGTCAATATTTTGCCACTTAATTTCTCTTCCTAACACCTCTTTATGATTCATCTATTAAAGTTACCTAAGAAAGTGCCATCATGTGGACAGAGAAACAAAGAGGGATCAGAGTTTCCCAGGAGGAGCTGCTTTGTAAGAACGCCTGTGGGTATTATGGAAACCCAGCGTGGAAAGGCTTCTGCTCCAAGTGCTGGAGAGAGAGATCACGCCCACCTGGATCACAAACACAAGACACGAGGTGGACGATTCACTTTTAACACACCATCAGCTTTTCTGTTTAAAACATGATTCTGATGTATTGTCCTCCTTGCAGACCCAGCAGTGATGGAGCCCCACCCACGTTCTCCAAATTCGAAGAGAAGAAAAACATTGAGAAGGGTCGACGAATAAGCACCGTGAGGCGGCTGTTCTGGGGAAGCTCTTCACCTCCAAAACCCCAAGGTTGGTCTTCTAAGCTTCTTTTTAGGCTTGACTGTATTCTTAATAAAATATAAAAATAGTGGTATAGGAACTGAAAGGCTATCAAGTTGTTATATGTCAGCTAACAGGTAGGTTGTCAGAATGATGTGTTCAGATTTTCCTTTTCAAGCGTTTTGCTTGTTGGTTATGTAGGTTAATATTATTATTGAGCCTCGAAGTTGTTAGAGATGATCGTGTGCAGTTTTGCAGAAATAATCTTGTGGATGATTGTTTGACCTTGCATCCACTTTTTGTCTTTTAAGAGACCTCTGAAAGTCACACTAAGATGTTAAAAGCCTATGAGAGCCTTGAGCCTGGAGACTTCACCGGTTTCCTAAAGATCCTGCGGAGTCCATCTTCTCAGCGTCTGCAGTCCCGCTGCACAGCTTTCCTCAACACAATGGAGGCTTATCATGTAACTATGTCCACGATTATCTGTACTTACAGTTGCTTCCTTTTTAAAAAGTGACATCCTTATCAAAGCCTGGCGCCATTTTCAGAATCTGCAAATACAGAAGCAGTCGGACCTTGTCCAGGATTTCTATCAGTCTTTTGCTGAATATTTTAGAAGTGAGTACAATTGTTGCAGTTTGTTCGGATCTGTTTTTTCTTAAATTTAGAAGAAAGATGTTTAGTAGTCTTTTCTTTGTTTTCAGGCTTCCCAGAGACTCAGGTCACTCAGATAATGGAGCATGTGGAGAAGCTTATAATGACTCGATTGCACAAATGGGTTTTCTGCCATGACAGCTGTGATGATGAACAGAAAGACCTGGCTCTTCAACGCCGAATACGGTAACACTGTTAAAAAATCAGTAACTCATCTTTGAATGTAATTAGCGACATTCTTCCCTTCTGCAGTTATAAGCAGAGGGTTTCTTTACAGTCTGGAAAAAGATCAAATTAGTTTGAATTATTTTTCAGGTTTTGATATGTTAACAAAGTAGAATACAGAAAAAGGTTTTATCTTTCCTCTTCCTCAGACCTAATTTTTTGCTAATTAAAATATTAACTAAGATTCTACATTCTGATTCCATATGCATAAAAAAGTGTATGTGGAAATTTTAGTGAAGCCCTCAATTGGATCTTTACATCAACCTATTCATTTATGTTTTTTTCTCTGCATACATGAAACTAGGTTGCAAAGTCTGAAGTTTGAAAATGTTTACATTTTAAACTGGTAATTTTGTAGGAACACTTTAAACATTGGGTCTCAGATCTTGATTCTCATTGATTAGTTTCCTTTTCAGCTCCCTAAACTGGGTCACACCACAGATGCTGAGTGTACCTTTTCCAGATGAAGACACCCCAGTCACAGGCGACCCCTTCCTGCCTGCCATCACAGGTGATTTACCTCTTTTATTGACTCTATTGTGGACATTTGGAAGCTTTCAGACTTTAACTAACTTGAGTAAAAGTGTTGTCCATCTCTTTGCTTAACTATTTAAATGTCACAACATTAAGCAGCTAAATAAAGTCAAAGACATGTGACTGCATTGAAATAATTTGATATGCCATGGTTCTCAAAATGTGGGACAAGGGATTCTCAGGGGAAATATTAATAATTATCAACAATTTGAAACAATTTAGTAAATTAATAACTAAACTAATGTGGAGCGACCCAACCAAAATAACCGTCGTTATCGTTAATAGTTTTTTCAAGAGTCAACACAAAAAATTAAAAGTCCAACATATTGTGACAGACACTGTTTGAAATATCTTGTGGATCTTGTTATGAAATGCCTGAGAACCAGGGATTTAAAATATTGTCATAGTTCATTTATCTTTTTTTTTTTTCCTTTTAATCAGCCATAATAGAAATGGATGCCAAGCGAGCGCCGCAGGACAAGCTAGCCTGTGTGTCAAAGTGCAGTCAGCACATTTTTGAAGCGCTGTCCACCTCAAACAATGAGCCTGCAAACGCGGATGACTTCCTGACGAGCCTGGTGTATGTGGTGCTGAAAGCCAATCCGCCTCGCCTCCACTCCAACATGCAGTACATGATTCGTTTTGGCCTCCCTCACAGCCTCATGGCTGGAGAGAGCGGCTACTATTTCACAAACTTGGTAAGTTTTGTTTGAAAGCGCTCATCCTTCATATACCGCAGAGTTGGGGAGATAACCCAAGCTTGTCGTTGTCCTCTGCTTCAGTCTTGTGCGGTGGCTTTCATTGAGAAGCTGGATGGACCAGCACTCAACCTCAGTCCTGAGCAGTTTGACGGCTACATGCGAGGTCAACGCGCTCCTGCTGCATTAAAGAGGCAGCAGAAGGCCATCGGCACTCAGAAGCTGCTGGAAGAGCTGCAAGGAAGGCAGGAGAAGCTGCACAAAGGTGTGGATGCTCTGAACATGCAGCTGCAGAAGTGGGTCCAAGTAGTTAATTCCCAGCTGGATGAGGCAACGAGCCAGTTTGATAAGGTACAGAAGGAGATAACAGCTCAGACGGAGGCCTCTGAGTTCATCACCTCTTCAGCTGAGGATGGATCCCAACAGGAGGAGGAACAGCAGCCTGAGTGTGAAGCTCTAAAAGAAACGGTCTGATAGCCCACCAGAGGCATCAAAACCCCCTGGTGTGGTACCTCATGATCAGCACTAACAGTCGAACGCTGCTGGACAAACGAGACCTACATTCCACTGACAGATTTGCACAAGTTTCCAAACAAAGAAACGTAACTCATGAGCTGAAGAAATGAGAATGAAGGAAACTTGGGGCACATTTGTCCTGAGGCATCTGAAGGACCAAAATATCTTTTAGAATGTTATTCTTACTTTAATGAGGTCATTAAAACACATTCCAGCTTAGTTTAAAAATATGTATTAACACACAGGCACTTCTAACACAACACTTAAAGGTGCTGAGCACAAAATATTTTCCCTTATGTCATGTACCGCAATGACTTTATGGTGACAGGTCAAAATGTGAACTAGTATCAACCACTACAAGTTTACAAGGGGATGTTTGTCACAAAGGTTTCTCAGAGCTGTCTAACTTATAAAATGTTTTTCTTTGCAATTTTGTGTAACACATTTCCATATGTGATAGTGTACAAAAGATGTTTACAGTTGTTGATTTATGAAGAAAATTAAAGTTATATTTTTGTTCCATAACTGAATCAAATTATAGATTAAAGCAATTTGATTTATAGATTAAGTGTGACTGATTTTAAATTTTACACTCGTTTGACATTTTTTGCTATTATAAAATTCAAGTTTAGACTAACTGCAGAGCAGACAGCTGATCTGAGTTAAATACTCAGTTTTATGAACCAGATGCAGGTTTAAATTTATTGAGAAGAGGAAACATGAAGAGGAAAGGGATACCATATTTGGATAAATCTAAATACTTTGTAAGAGGCCAAAGAGGAATTAAATTTGAAATGGGTGTTTGAACAAAACAACACCATACAAAACAGAAAGTAAGCATAATTTTGTTTCATACCAACTAGCGTTATGGAGTAGCCAGACCTATTCCTGAAGGAACCTTAACTACAATAGAGAACTTATCAAGAAATGCAAAGCAGCTGTGGAATGTAGTTCACGTTCCGTGGGCTGGAACACCTGTACACAGGTGACAAGTTCGTCCATTCTACTGTAACGTAAATGTGAAGTAGCTCTCATGAACTGTGGTTATGCTAAATATTACATTTTCAGTGATTCCCAGAAAAACTAAATTAAGCTAATTTCAGTTTACACAGCAAGAGTTTTAAGTTTGTAAAGAAAAATGGAGATGCTATTTTGCAAGTCTAGTATACCTTTTAGCTCACTTCCTGTGGAACACTTGCTATCAAAGAGATTAGAGCGTCATGACATCTGCTTATCAGATGCATGAAGACAGTTATATTAAACTAACACTAACTTTCCCCAAAATTTTATTTTAGCATATTAAGTCACTAAAGAATTGTGTGTCTTATTTACATGAGAGTAATAAAAATGTACAAATGTATTATAGTTTTTTACTTTCTGTAAGTAAAAGGTTTTGTATTTTGGTAGTGTCTACATTTGGACAGTTGGGGTCGCTGCACCGGAAGTAGCGTCATAGGAACGCTTGTAGCCGGAAGAGTGAGATTGTTTAGCAGCCATGAAGATGACAGGAGAAAACAGAGCTGAGGGCTTTGAAATAACAATGGATGACGTGAAGAACCTTATTAAAAAGAAAGATGAAATTGAAGAGCAGATAAAGGCTTACCACGACGTTTTAGAAGACGTAAGTTGGGCCCTCACTCGGTGAAGTTATCTTGCCCTGCACAGCGCTGAACTTGTTTCTCCTGTTGTTTACAGCAAGGTGTCGGAGTTGAGGGTCCTCTGGTTGACGCTGAGGGTTATCCCCGAGCAGATGTTAATTTGTACACGATCAGGGACGCGAGACACAATATTTCATGTAAGGAGGTGTTTGTCTTTGTGTTTCTCTGTAAGCAGTTCCTGGGTGAACTACATCCATTTCAGTCATCTCCTAAGTTTAGTTTACTTTCCATTCAGTCTTTCTGAGCTTGAACTACACTGTGTTGTCGAAAGTATTCGCTCATTTTCCCTCACGAGCTTGAATGACATCCCCATGCTTAATCCACATAATATCATATCACCCCTTGCGGTTATAACAGATTCTTTCTATGAGGTCAAACACTGATGTTGGACAAGAAGGCATGAGTTGCAGTTTCTGCTCTTGAGGTCTGGATTCTGTACAGACAGTGAAGTTCGTCCACACTAGTCTCTCTCCTCCATATCTTAATGGACCTTGCTTTGTGCATTGGTACCCGGCCTCACACTACAACCCTCTTTGCTCCAAACTTTGCATGTGACATGAAGCAGTCAGACAGCTGTTGTTCTCCTGGAAACAGCCAAATGCAGAGTTATGTATTGCATTGCCAGACGGAGAGAAATGATTAATCAGTTCAGAGAACAGGTCTCCACTGTTGTAGAGTCTGGTGCCAGTGTGCTTTACACAACTCCATCTGACACTTTGCGTTGCACGTGGTGATGTAATGCTTGGATATAGAGTCACAGTCATCCATTAATCTAATCTGATTAACATAAAGTTTGAAATTCTGTAGCTATTTATACTACAGAAAGTTGGTGAACTCTCTGCAGATCTGGTGTTTTATGCAGCTCAGACTCTGCTGGCCCCATGCTGTGATTTAGCCAACCACTTTGGAGAGACTTGCTATTGTTTCAGATCAATCACTTCCACTTTCTTATAATACCACTAACAGTTGACTGTGGAACATTTAGTAACAAGAACATTTTACAACCAGACCTATTTTATAGATGACAACATCGCAACAGGCTACACAGGAAGAGACTGAAATACCTACATTCAATTATTTGAATGGGTGAATAAATATACCATCCATCCATCCATTTTCTGTTCACCCTTGTCCCTAATGGGGTCGGGAGTTGCTGGTGCCCATCTCCAGCTGCGTTCCGGGCGAGAGGCGGGGTTGGGTGAATAAATATCTTTGGCAAAATTGTGAACTTTACAAAGATGAAGGGACAGAGATTTCAATTTTGAGATGTGCATAGCTATAATTCACAGAAAGAGGGGCTGCATATAAATGGTCACCATTGTTTTCAGACTTTTATTTGTAAAAGAAAAATTATGTATAAAATTATGCATAATTTTCATTCCCCTTAAAGGATAGTGTACTACTTTGTGTTGGCCTTTCACATAAAATCACAAAAAGTTTATTGTAGGATATTGTAGGACAGTTCAAACAGTTAGAGAACTTTTGCAAGGCTCTTCAAATAATATAAGTGACCCTCCTGTTTGAAACTCTTTCCCATGTGAAACTAGAATACTACTAGCTAGAATACAATGGTTGGTTAGCTGTCAGTTTTGCTTCTGGGCTTTCTCTTTGAAAAGAGAACAGTATTATTCTTCACGGCACTTCGACTGGGATGCTTATTCTTGCATTTAAACTACTATGCTTTTGTTCTGCTTGTGTTTCAGGCCTACAAAATGACCACAAAGCCATCATGGCAGAGATAGAAGAAGCTCTGCACAAGCTCCACGCTAGAGAGAAAGCCAAGCGGGACCGAGACGAGGCAGAAAGCCAAGAGGAGCCGATGGAGGAGCAGGTCACTCTGCCTACTCCCTTTGCTCGAGTGGATGCCGTCACATACGGCTCACCTGCTTCTGGAGCTGTGAGGAACATTTTCTCTGCTCTTTAACTTAGTAAAACCTTCAGATAAACCAACATTTATGCTGACATTCATATAGAATGTTTCAATTTCTTTGAGAATGATTGGGGTTTTTTTTTCACAGGGGCTCAAAGTAGGAGATGAAGTCATTGAGTTTGGCTCTGTGAACACAAACAACTTTCAGAACCTGCAGAACATTGCTACAGTGGTGCAACACAGTGAAGGAGTAAGTTTTGATTGATTTCACTTGTTTATATAGAAAAATTAATTGTTTTAAGTATTAATGATCTTGCAGTTTGCTGTAGCTTAGTAATTCAGTTTTCATGTTTTATTTTACTTTACTTTCAAAAACAATGTAAACTTGATTGCTTTTACCATGATTGTACTTTCTGAACATGCCTATCAGCCAATGTAAACAGCAGCATAATGTTCGTTGTCAGAAACCTTTACGGGTCACTGTGATCAGAGATGGCCAAAAGGTTCAGATGAGCCTGACTCCTCAGCGGTGGTCCGGCAGGGGTCTGCTAGGGTGAGTGCACAAAGCGACACAAAAACTGTCATTCTGTCATATGTAGGCAGCAGAAGCAGTTTGTGAGTCTATTTGTTATTAGAATAGCTGTTAACATTAGTTATTTCTTTTTTTCTTTTTTTTCAGGTGCAACATTGTTCCAGTCCAGCGATAAGCCACACAACCTTATTCCAGATGTAAACCCGTGAATCTCCTGAGTGTTTTCTACTCTGTACAGCAAAAGTTTGGATCTATTTTTATTTTTCAGTTTCCTAATGAAAATCTTGAACACTTTCTCCATACAATGACTAAGAATGGAATATGTCAAAGTTAAAGTGCTGCAGCAAAGGGGATCATACTGAGCCTATGATTAAGATCTGCATACATTCTTCTGCACATGTTTAGAGGCCAGCTTTTGGATTGAAGTTTCTTTTCTCTCGGGAGCATGAAAGAAGATGGACATGGTTATTAAAGATGGGATGCTTCAGTAATTCTTATCCTGTGTGTACATATGATTATTCTGGTTGAATAAAGTTTTCTTTAAGAAAACAAGTAAGAAACATTTTGACTTGTATGAAGTGATGAATTTTTGCAATAAATACATTTTATTCAATCTCATGGGACAGACTCATAAAAAAATATTTAAGATTAAATTATGTGTTGAATGGATAAACTACTACAGTTGTGCTTTTATAGCCAAAATATATTTTTAGAAATACCAGTGACCAGTTTATGCAGAGATGATATATAACTGGTTGTTGTTTGGCATGATTCCTTGTTAAGTTGTGTAGGAAATTCACATATTATTATGGATGGGGTTTACATAGCGTATTTTATATTGCTGAAGTTACAGTGAATCAGCTCTTGGTGGATTTTTTTTTATTTTCAGTAGTAAATTTGACAAAGCAGAAGAGATTAAATTCAAAAACGTCATTTCCGTAGCAACGAGACTAAAGAGCTTCTGCTGCAGATTAAATTGTTAAAATCAATTATTGAAACAAGGCTGTAAAATCCAGAAATGTCCATTAAAACACTCCTTGTGCTGGGTGTGTTGGGCCTTTTATTGTTTTGTTTTTTTTTTGCTTTCCAGAGACAAGAAGAATAAGAAGAATCTTCCACATGTCTTGACAAAGGTTTCCAGGAAATCTTTGCTCCAACAACAAATACATTTTACCCAGGAGGTTTCAGTAATGAGGTCTGTAGATACATTTGGATCAGGGGCTTCTTCTCAAAAACAGATTTGCCTAAATGACAGTAAGAGGAAATCAAAACAGTCATCAAGCTGCTTGCTTCAATTTCTTCTTTTTAGGTTTGACCATCTGAGGTAGCTGGATTTTAAAGGCCGTCCTAAGAACAAACAGATTTTTAACCATTACTGCCAAGCAAACTATAAAGTAAATATATATATTTTACCTGAGAATATGGTAAAGTCAAAGTAACAGACTTACTCGCATGTTGTGCAAATAGGGCTGAAGTTGCAGAATACTTGGAAGCAAACGAGAAAAATCATCACCACAAATACAACATTATGTCTTTGAAATGCACTTGACGGCATACGGTACTCACTCGACAGACAAACAGAGCAGACATAACCGATTTCGATGAGGTTACGGTGGCAGAAACAAGCAGCTCTGTAGTCCACGTGGGCAGGCGGAGGCAGCACCAGCTGGGAGCGCTGCTCCGAGTCGGGCAGGAACACCCACTGTTCCCAAAACACACACACATACTGACTCTACCTTCAAACTGCAACCACTGTAAGCCACAGCAAACAGCAGAAACACTCACCAGAAGGTACTGAGCCAGGGCTACTTTCTGCGGTATCTTCAGGTACAAGCCTCCCGTTATGTCACAAGCCTAAAACATAAACATCACTCCTGGTGGTACCACTTACTGTTTTAATATCCACTGACTGACATTTTGTCAGTCATTTATTACACCTTTACAGTTGTAATGCTATGTTAATAAGCCTGTATCACAGCAGCAAAGATGTACCTGCTGAAGCAGCCCCGAGTCTGAGTCCAGCACACACGCATCTATCAGGATGTTCTGGCAAAAATATAAGCGGAGAGTTTTTTTAATCAACTGAAAAGATACATTAGTGAAAGTCTAGAGCAGAGAGATTTAGTTTTACCTGCTTTTGAGCAGCAAAAATCACATTCATGAAGTTCATGTACTGGAGAGCGCAGTCATCAGCTGCTTTTATCACCTAACCAAGACGAGCAAAACTAAACATTAGTCTCAAACAGTGACGGTGATTTCACATCTTCCCCATTTTGTCCCTGTGCAGGGTCATCCATTATGAGATGGTATTTATTAACCATAACTGCTTTTGGGAAGCTAAATATGACAACCAATTTAGAACTGATTCAGAACCACAATCAATAAAAACAGGGTGAAACATAGAGCTTTATGAACAAATGATGTGGGATTTTAGCTTTTTATGAGCTACATATTATTCATATAAATCCCATTTTTTAGTAACTACACATTTACTTATTGTGTTTTTTTTTCTCTGCTTGAGGTCTCACAGGTTACTCTAGCTTCCTTCTACTGTCCAAAACCAACAGGTTGTGTAACTCAGTGTTACCCTGTGACAGACTGGAAACCTGTCCAGTGTGTACACTAGCTGCAGCTTAATGAACACTGCAGATAAAAAGCACCACACCCTCCGATTGCTGGATATTTCTAGTACTTTTTAATGCTACA
Organism: Brachyrhaphis roseni; assembly: GCA_903066815.1. Taxonomy (NCBI): domain Eukaryota; kingdom Metazoa; phylum Chordata; class Actinopteri; order Cyprinodontiformes; family Poeciliidae; genus Brachyrhaphis; species Brachyrhaphis roseni. Next base: position 12,434 of record CAEFZY010044629.1, read on the forward strand.
ATTAATCAAAATTTGTAACCAGCTAAAAAAAACTAAACTGTTAAGTGAACTGATCAGAAAAAACAAAACCAAGTGAGGAATTAAATAAGATCTTACCAATATCCTTGACTTCATCTCCTGTCCAACTAAAAAAAAGTAAAATGCAACTTTGTGGTTTCTAATATAAGAAAATAATGAAACAAAAATAGAGGCAGTCTAATCTGACTTTACCTTCTAACTCTTTTGAGACCCTGTGAATATCTGCATGGTGACGTCTTAAGGACAATTAGGAAAACAGATCACAAAAACTAATTTCTTCTGACCCAAAGAGCAAATCAAAGCTGCACGTAGGGTTACTTCAGAGAAGTCAGTCATAAAACTTCATGACTGTAATGACATATAAATAATTCACTTTTTGTTAGCTGAATCAATTTCCTGAATACTGAATTACCAGACATTTCACTGAAAGGATACAGCAGAGGGCTTTGGCAAGAGATCCTGCCAACAGGGTGTCAGTTGAATTCCCTGTCACTTCAGCTGTAAGAAGAAAACACACAGTAGTCACCAGTATGTTTAATAATGAATCATTAAATACCTGAAAATAATATTAAACAAAAGGTACCAACCAACCAAATCTGAGTACCTTTTACATTAGCTTTAGGCACATGCTATAAAAACCAGAGGGTTTTTTTTTACCCACTTTTAGCCATAATATTCTTGATCTCTTCAGCAATGAGGTTGTTGGCGACAGCTAGAAGTTCGTATTTTCCATCCCGGCTGGAGGAAATTTCATCCCCACCACTGTCTCCACTTTTCCAAGTCTTACTGGGATACAAGAAGTGACTAGAGGAAAGAGAAACATGATGAAAGTTATAAAACACTACATATCCAGTATTTTAGTTCCAAACACTAAAAGACATCTGCAGCAAAAAAAGAAAACTAAATTGTCACAATATAGGTTTAATGTAATTTCTGGATCGATGAAGGGATGGATTGGCTAGGAGGACAGGGTCAAATTTCAATTACACTATTAATCCCAGGGGTAAACAAAAGTTTCTTATAATGTTGTGAACTGTGGTTACCTGTCTTGACAGTGACTGGCGATGACGGCCAGCCTGTTTGTCCTTGTCATTGCCATATGGGAATTTCCCATCACCATGACAGCATCCAGACACTTGCACAAAGTGAACTTAAAAAATAGAAACACAGTGGATACTGTTCTCAGAGACAGGCAGACATTTGTGTTTAAATATTAGAATTGAACATAATTTTTTATGGAATGATTGCTGACATAAATTACTTTATTTTTTAAAAATAAAACCTCAAATGGACAATAGAAAAAGAGAAAATTGACTAATTTAAGGATTAGTGTTGTTTAGCACTAATCCTGGTAAACAACAGGATTAGTGGTAAACTTTGAATTATGTGATCTCAAACTCTAGTTCAAATGTATTTCTTTTGCTTTGCTCTTAACATGCCATATGCAAGTAAATAATTTACCTAATCACTACTGAATAGAAAATATGACTGAGATATCAGAAATAAGAAAGAGGATACCTCTGGCTCGCGCTGACCTTGCTGACCCCACCAGATGGGATTCACATCAACCACGATGACCAGGAGATTCAATTCATCCTCTGCAAAAAACATTACAAATATCAACCCAATGCAAAACAAACGAGCCAGCGTTACAACTATCGAAAACATATTTGGGACATATTATGAGCAGGACAGACCTGAAGCCATTTCGTTAGGTTTTTTGTTAGAAACCAAAGGAGAATAGATGTTCTTTCAGCTTTATCTGCTGCTAATATCCATCTCTGATGAATTACAATATTAGCTGATAGCGTATAAAATGTTGCTAACGTTTTATCTAGCAAAAGTTATCCAGGTTCGAGGGAAAACTACATAAAGTCTCTTCCCTTCTCACATCCGCATCTTCTTCTATTGTCTGTTAGACTGAAGAACGAGAGGCGCCCTGCTGTCACCTAGCGGCAGGATTGATTTTGCACAGTAAATTGAGACATTTTGTTGGTTTCACCCAGCAAATAAAGTTGAGGAAAAAGGTTTTAAAATAATAAAAATGTAACAGTTAAATAAATAGGACAGAAAATTGATGGCAGTTTAATGTTGTCTAATATAATCAAAACCATCTCTTATACAAGGCTACTGTACATTTTTATTTTTTCAAATTACATAACTTTACAGACCCAAATTCTAGACATCTGGATCCAAAATATTAACCAATTTAAATTCTAATTGCAAGTTCCAGAAATAATCAAAACACACAAATGTAGAACAACTTCTGGATATTACATTGCTTTTTTGATACTTGGACTCACTTTGATAGAACAAAAGAGTATAATGGGACTGTCCTTTATTGAAAGTGGGAAAATCTAGGTGTACTGGCAGAATAATTATAAGCAAATGGAAGCATGCAGATTCACAAAGCAGTAAAACATTTAAAAAAAAAAAGAAATAAGAAACTGTACAGTAAGTGCAAAATAACATCAGAAATACCAGCTATAATTTGTTTGTGATATAAACAAATTATCCAAACTTCTGGAAAATCAGTGGTTAAAGACAGTTATGTGTTTGGCAAAATGTGCATTAGAAAAGAAATAGTAAAACTCAGTTATCTTTAATATTGTAAGCAATTTAAACACACAAACAGGGCCCGCATTTTGGGACTAAATGGCTAAATTAATCCACCTTTTAATGAGATACAGTTTATTAAAAATATAGTCTTTTGCAGGCATAAAAAAAAAAATCTCATTTACCAGAAAAGTCAGTCACTATTTGAATTGTGTTTATTTTTTTTCCCCTCTTTTTGCCCTTGACTAAGATAATGAAAAGACCTCCTGAGATCAAAGTATAAAATGTATTTCATTAAACTTGATTTTCATACATTCACAGAAGTCCATAATGTAAACAGCTGAGAGTAGCTAGGATGTCTTTCAGTACAAATACAGTTTTCCAAACACAACTTAGGTGAGCAACGTCGGAATGGAAGTAAATGTTATAATGCACAAACTGAAGGAAATATTTCTGAGGTGAAAGCATGCTGTAAGCACAACAAAAAGTAGTCCAATAAAAATTTAGCTTATCTTTTTACAGAAGCAAAGACATATTAAACAGATTAAAATTAAGGTTGTTGTACAAAATTATCAGTTTGTACTGATACAAAAAGTAAAAACATTGTCAAAATATAATTTGTACTTCTACATTACATTTTGTGGAACAATTGTTGGCAAGCTGTCAATATTACATAAATATAAGATCTGTTTGTCGTTTGAACATACCTCTTCTAATAAGCATGTTTATGGTTTCTGTACTCAAGTAAAAGCTTAAGGAGGAAAAATAAAGCAAGGGAAGAAAAATAAAACTGCAATATGTTAAGAAACTGTGTGAAATGTAATTAGTAAAATATCCTTGTTTGTTCTACATATTCAAAAGAAATACCTTAGGATTAACAGATTAAACTTTTTAAGAAGGCATCATTGGGTTTAATTGTAATGATTCAAAGTCATTTGTTTTCATCCTGAAGCAAATTTGATAAATTTTCTATAAGGTTTTGTTTCTCCTTTGTTTGAACCCTGTGAGATGCAAAAGATTAATTAGACCGAAATCAAAATGAGAGAATATTGACATAACATCAGAAAAAGAGTCTGAACGTTTTGTTAAATGATTAAACTATCTTTGAAAGAAGTAGAGTGTTTGTAAATAAAACAGAAGGTTTAATAAATATATGTCTTTTTCCTATGCCTGCGGTTTGGGTTTCGGCAGTGCATCGAGTGAAACAGTTCTGTATTTCTCAGTCTGGTAGACATCTGACTCAATGGCCTCGATGGAGTCATTCAGGGTAACATAAACATCCCCGCTAACTTCAGTGACTTTATGAGTCCTTTGCTTGACTCCCTTGGAGCGCCACTGAGTCTTCAGTGGTCTGATCGTAGGATTGTCCACAGCTTGATAAAGTCCTTCACCTTCTGCCAGGGTGATCTTGTATTTGTGCCACGGACAAACAATGCACGACCGTCCATTGAAGTCCTAATGGAGATGATTGGTACAAGTGTAGAATTGGTATTACAATAAGAACTTAGTTTTCTACAGCTATGATATAAATATACAACTAAAAAGCTACTTCACACACAAAGATGCTTCAATATATTTAAATGTTGTAATGCACTGTGCCTAGCAAAAGTATACAAAACCCTTGAGTCTATTTTCTGTGATGTCTGTAAACTTTGAATACTATTGCAAGGCAGAATAAAAGCAATGGAAAACCATTCACAGCTACTATCAGGCGTGATATGTTATACTATAAAACAGAAAAAGCCAACCTCAATATCTCCATTCTGTAAAAGACCACCAGCATCTGTCAAAAAGAAAAAAAGATGCTGTTATTACATACAGTATTTCAACTGGGCATTCCCTAGACTATAAGTCAAATCACACACACAGCTCTCCTTTGCTCAGAGCTTACGGTAACAACGCAGGTCCAATGCATAAAGCTCCCCCTGGTGGTACACAACAAGCACATCTCTGCATCCATTCACCCGCTTCATCACACGGCCAGCCTTAACAATATCTGCCTTCTTTCCAATGAAATGCATATCAGGAGAGGGGGAAGGGGGCTTCTCTTCAGATGACATCCTGATTGTACTGCTGTATAAAAAAAAAAAAAAACACAATTTGTTTAACAGATTGTTCACAAACCTTAAAAGGCAAGACAGTTATAGAGTTCTAAAGCTCTAGACCTAGATAATATTTGTACCAACAAGGTGATTCCCAAGTATTGGCTGAAACATTGACTTACAGAATTAGTGGATCATGCATCTGTGAGAGTCCAAGAGGTCTTTATCCTGATTTTGTGATAATTATAAGTTTAAACGGTTTTTATTTTGTGAATTAGGTACATTATCTCAATATCTGAAACAGTGAAATCAATGAAATATTTTGAACTGGAGAGTACAGGAACTAGTACATGTTCCCTGATACTCAATCTCCTGTGTCTAACTCCAAATGATTAGTTCAGTATCATTACTAGAAGTTGGTCTGGAGCACAAGCTACACTATTAACAGTATGAAAGGTAAAAACAGAGCACCAAATGATCTGTACCAAGTTAGTTACTCATATATGAAGAAAATATCAATGGGCCAATAGTTTATCCTTGTGAAACCACTATAAGTTTGAAGTAGTGCATCTATCTAAATTGCCTAGATAATTTACAGCTGCTTATTTGGGGGGAAAAAAGGGGTTGACAAGAGGTTTTGTTTAGTCACAAAATGATCTTCACAGTACAGACTGTAGTGATACAACCAAAATCTCTCTCCACCAATACTGTTTTTTGTTAAAGGCCTGGGTGGGGTTAGAGCCAGTATTTACATCTACAGGAGGCAGCAGCAGCAAACTGGAAACAGAAGATGCACCTAAAGTTTTAAAGAACTGAAATAATGACTGGTTTCTTTCCAGGAATGGAGTGGTCAGTGGAGTACCAGGATGTTACACGGTGAGTTTTCCTTGTAGTTTGATGTTTGTTTTGGTTCATTTGAGGCAAATAGTTGTTATTTGAAATTAACTATAAAACACACAATTTATTTTTTAGACAAAAATAATTAACCAACAGTTATTTTCTAATTATGGCTTTAAAAACATAGTTATTAGTAACAGCCCCTCTACTTTAACAGTGAGTACCCCCTAAAATATGCTCATTTCATCCTCAGTACTACAGACATGTTAGCAACTCTTTCATGGTCTTTTGGAACCAACTTATTGATCTAAAGTAAAAAGGAAAGTAATAATGTATGATCTTTTGTCACATGATCCCCTGGGTTGGTCCTTCTTATATTTCAAACTCATTCCTAGATCTGTGTTAATGAAAATATCAATAACTTAAAAAAAAAAAAAAAAAGGTTTAGTAATGGAGTTAAAATGAGTGCAAAGCAGTTGCGATTAAAAGAAAAAATAAAAGGTCTCTACAACCCATTGGAAAATACTTCTAAAAGCTATTTTAATACATACATGAACCTAGATTTTGGAAAGCAAGATCTGAAAAATACAGAGTTGCATTTTCACACTAATCTACAAAGATGTATTCACTGTTGTTATGCAACCTTGCTCTTGTTTGCCTGATGTGGAGAATAAACGAACCTACTATGATTTGGCTCAGTCTCTGATTTAATAGCCTTCAACTGGTTGCTGAAGGAACCAGACCATGAACTCCAGGCAGCTTTAGTTAGGACTTCAAACTGCTTATTGTACAGCGATTCATATTGTCGACTTATCTTACCAAAACTATGCTCAAGCAACCGTGGAACTGCGTTATCTTCACCCAGCAGGCTTACCCGATCATTTAGAGTCAACAAATAAAATGCAAACTACTATACGGTGTTACATTTAATTACGTCCCCAAAGAAACAAAACCGATGTCCCGAACTGAGATACATTCCGATTGATCTTTTAGTCCTTATTTGTCACCCCAATTTTTGTAATAGCTATAAAAAGCAAATTTAATATTTTATTTCTGACATTATAAAACCCAGTAAATAAAGATTTGAAATATTTTTAAAATATTTAAAAAATATTTTTAGCAAATTAAATATAGGTTTTGTATATATTTACATTACACTGTTGTTGTTGTTCTATCTAATTCGGTTATCTTTTCTTACCAAATAAATACTCGTTGTTTTTGCTTTTACAATATTTACAAATAATGCTTAACAAAGTTTTTTTTCCTCTACCAAATTACTATAACTAAAATATGTGTACAATAGTAAATAAAGTTTAATAAAAAAGATAATTTACTTCTTAGCAGTTCTATTTTATCTTTATACAGTCCAGTTGGTTTATTAAAAAAAATAAACACAGTAGCTCTACCTGTATTGCTTACTCCCAGTTGTACATTCAGTTGACCAGTGCTTTGAAATGGTTTGGTGTGTGGGCTTCTTAGTGGGTTAAGCCTCAGACGGATTATCGCTCAGTGTTTTGCTGAACTGAGCTTTATTCAACCAGTTGTAGCTCTGAAAAGCCTACCTTTACATTTAACAAGGTCTATTTTGACTAAGGCTGTGCTCCAGCAGGAAGAGAGGGCGCCGAACTGTTTCCGTCGTTATGGAGATTCAGTCTGTGTACGGAAACGTCAGTCAGGTTGCTACTTGGTGAAATATTAATGTCAGTTTAACGTCCCGTTCTTAGCTTTCTGTGCTACTAAAACGTCTTGGGTAAGTATATTTTGTTTTTTTCTTCAATGTTGTTTTAGGTTTTGTGAGTTTTGCAGCTACTCAAATGATAGAAAACTGTAACATGTTGAGTGTCGTTTGTAAAGTTACACGGTCAAAAATGAACAGCAATAAATTATTTACCCTGTCAGAAGGAAAAAGGGGTTCATTTTCAAAGTCATATTTTCACCACGTTATTTGTCCATTTTTAAATGTCACAGCTTAAAACTAAATACTTAATTAGCTATTTAAATATTTATCTTCAAACTAAATATTTAGGTTGGATCAGAATTTGAAGCTACATATGTAGCTTGCTAACAGATAATTGGTTCATAAGCTAAACATTACTTAGCTTGCTAACTAAATATTTAATTTGAAGATGAATATTTAGTTTGCAAACTAAAAATTTAGTTCGAAGATAAACAAAATATTTTGTTTGCTAACAATAATATTTAGGTTTCTAATTGTTTAGCTTACTAAGTAAATATTTACCTTGAAGCTAAATATCTAGTTTGCTAACTAAATATTTAGCATGATAAGTAAATATTTAGCTAGAAGCTAACTAAATATTAATAATAATTTAGTTGTATTTAAGTTGCAAATAATTAATACCAACGTTTCTTCTGAATATCATTAAAGTCAGACCACATACCACCAATGGTACTTCTTATAGCACAGTTTAAGAGCCATTCTGGCAATTAGAAGTTGCCAGAACTTCTAGTATCCTAGGATACTAGGAAGGATACTAGGCTCTCCTTCCTAGTATCCTTTCTAAGGATACTAGGAAGGATACTTAGGAAGTATTTTGTAGGACGTGTATAGATCCACATAAATACTACTTCTCTTAGATGCAAATCAATGCCTCAGACCCTCAGCAGCAGTTACATCTCAATTGATTAACTGTTTTAAAAAATGAAGTTTATAAATATTACAGTTTTTCAGGAAATGCAGCCCTCTCATGTAGTAACACCATAAAGTAAAGAAGTGTCCAGTGGGTCTGGTGACCCATCAAGAGGCAGTGTACCTAGGGGGTGCACTGCCTCAAGCTGTGCATCATGAGGCAGATGCTTATTTGCATCTGCCTCATGATGCAAATAAGCATCTGCCTCATGATGCACAGCTAGAATGCTAGCTACCCACTTTGCATTCTATTTTCTATTATTTGCATCTGCCTCATGCTGTCAGATGGAGATAAGCACCACCCCCCTTCGGTCCTTCAAAGATTAGGTATAAAAAATGGATGGAAGGTCTAATAATGTCCAAGTGACTAATTGTAGGAGTCCGTATATCAGTAAGACTGGTTGCAGCTGTTAGCCAATGTACAGTAGAAGTCAACAGTTGATCAGCCGGTGTTTTCTATATTTGTCACATTTGCCACTATGTAGAAATATGTTGCGGCTGCACTGGTGCAGGCCCCAACTCTATCCTGCACCAGTGTCAGGTTTCAGCGTCATGCTGCAGCCCAGTGCTTTACTTTCCAGTCTACAGAATATGCTGGTAGTAATGACACCAGGAGAAACTACTGGTCATCATTTTTACTGGACAGGACAGTGTTTTATGTTGCTGCTGCTGTTGTTTCATTAATACAGAATAGTGCTAGCTACCCACTTTGCATTCTATTTATTTCCTAGTAGACAGAAGCCAAGCTGACTTATCCGCTTGTTTGACAAAGTGGAAGACCAAATAGAAAAAAAGCCAAGGGAGAAATGACAGTTTGCCTGTACAATTGTCTATCGGCGGCTGGGCTTCAGCGTCATTATTCAAGGTAAGCAAACAGATCAGTCAAATCCACATTGTTGCTTTGATTTTTCTAATGATACGCTTATCTTTCTCTGTTTTTTGCCTTTTAGGTTCACCTTGATGGGTGTTTACCGGGCAGCCCATCTTTCCACACTGAGCATGGAGGACTACCCCCTCCTGGGAGTTTGCTCTATGGAGGACAGAGCTCGCCTTTTCCAGCTGGTCCAACTGGTTAAAAGCCTTGATCTAAGGAGCCTTAGAAATGACGATATTGGGATTTACAATGAGTGTGATTATGAAGAAGGCAATGAGCTATTTCCTGTTAATAATAGCTCCAGTCCTGATGGGTATGGAAACTCCAATGGAGATGTGAGAAGGGATAAGAATGAAAGTGGAGCTATTTCTAGTGCATTCAGTGATAGACCATCATATGTTCGCAGAAGGCTGGATTTCTCTACTGAAAACACAGACCAGAGATTGTGTTCTCATTTTGAAGACACGATTCATGTCTATGCAAGTTATAACAGGAATGATGATCCAGTTCATGAAAACGGATCAGCCACACCCATTCAACTGGGGCTTCACAGCAGAAAAGCTGTGGTGTGTGACCTTCGACAAAGCAAAAACAGTAAGTTAAATGAGCGTAGCTGTTCATGTGATCCTCACAATGTACAAAGCAACAAGCTGCAGGTCACACTGGAATCTTCAATGCTCAACTCCCACATCCAATTAGTACCAAAGAGTGAGACATTCAACAAATTGAATCCTCCCCCAGCATCAGTAACATCTGAATCATTTATTAACAAACCATCAGCACAGAAAGACAGAAAGACAATCTCCAGGAAGAAAAAGAGCCCTGCAGATGTTATCAAGCCCACGCCTGTTTACGAAGCAAAGAGAACAGCCGGCTACAACTATGGACTACCTCTGAGTCCTCCTCAGGCTGCAAAGTAAAGTGCTGTTCAGTTCTCCTCTCATTGCTATATTTCTACACAACAAAATAACAATTCCCAGTTTCACTTAGCAAGAAAGTCGATATGCAAGTGTCTATGCAAAAGTGTCCACATCGCTTGTCACCCATTTTGTGTTTTTTTTTTTTTTTTGTGAGACAGACAGCACAAAGTAGTGCATAATTCTAAAACTCATTTGTCAAATGGCCCCTGCTTAGTCAGTACCTTGTAGAATCAACTTTTGCTGCAATTACTGATGTGGGACCTTTTGTATACCTTTTTAGCATCTCCAGCTGAATTATTGTTAATTTTTTTTTTTTTTGTAAAAATAGCTCAGCTTTGTCAGATTGTCTGACAACAGTTATTTTAAAGTCATATATTCTCTAATTAATACTCAGATAAAATTATACAAAAGAGGACTGTTATTGTTAATGCAACTTCTGAAGGCAATTTTATTTAAGGGTATCAGATCTAACTGGTCTGAAATCAAGTGGACTCCACTGTTTTCAGATTTTGATTTGGACTTGTTTGTCTTGGTTCATTTTATAAAATCCAATTAAATTACTTTCATGTTTGCGGTCGTCAGAGGTATGAATACTTTTGCATGAACCTATGAAACATAATGACAGTATGATTTCTGCGTTTTGGAGCAGACATGGGGAAGGACAACGGATCAGCGTTTGTGTGAGGAAACGACCTTTAACTCGTACAGAGTGCAAAAGAGGAGAGGTAGATGTTGTGACAACTAAAAGTGGAGAGTGTATGGCGGTTGTGCACGAAAGCAAAGAAGCTGTGGATCTCACAGAGTACATATTACAGGTATATGTGCAGAAAGAGAAAAAATCTGATTCCTTCATTTTGTGATTCTAAAAAAATAAATTTTTATGCTTAATTTGTTCTGGTTCTCTGTTGTTTTGCAGCACAGGTATCATTTCGACCAGGTTTTTGGAGAGGAGAGCTCAAATGAAGAAGTCTATCTGAAAACAGCGTACCCTTTGGTACAGCACATGCTCAGTGGGTAGGTGTCCACTGCTAAATTGCCACACAAGGCATGTGCATTGTAGACAAGAGTCAATTACTACTGTGAAATGATTCCTAAAGTTTCAAACCCCCCAAAATTTTCATCATAGCTTTACTGCACTTTAACGTTGTTCTCCAGCTGTGTGGCACATAGACAAATGCAGTTCTGCCTCTCCACACAAGCTGCTGTGCACTGCCAGTCGACTGGCACAAAGAATTCTCCTATTGTTCCCCCTTATTGCTTACATGAAAGACAAATTTCTGTTTTTGGAAATAATTCTGGTCAAGAAAAACATGGACTGTCATGGTGTGGAAAGTAAAAGTGTGTCAAACTTAAATAACAGTGAGGAAATGTTGTAGATATTACTTTGAAGAGCCTAACGACTGGTTATTGCACCAACAGTGTAAATAAGTAATTGTTAATGATTGATATTTTCAATAAAAGTAATCAGATCAGTTTCCTACTGGCCCATGCCTACTGAACTGTCCAGTTGATCACATTCTTTCCTCTAAATGAAACAGCATGAAGTGTTTAAGCTTCCGCTCTTTAGTGTCTTTCTCTTTGTGTTGTGTGTATCCACAGAGGCAAGGCCACCTGCTTTGCATATGGACAGACAGGTGCAGGAAAGACTCACACCATGCTGGGTTCATCCCCTGCTGGAACCGGCTTATATGCTCTAGCAGTTCGGGACATTTTTGCTCACCTGTCTGCAACAAGCACATCTCTACTGGTTTATGTCAGCTTCTTTGAAATCTACTGCGGCCAGCTATACGACTTGTTGGAACACAGGAAAAGGTTATTAGTTTCAAATTTATTGCTTTTTTTTAATCTTAAGTGGTTTATCTGGTTTGTGTTTTCACTTCAACCTGTCTCCCGCATATTTTCTTTGCTGGATAGTTAGTTTTTCTATAATGACCAGAATATCTTACCTATTTTTCTTCCATTGAAGGTTATTTGCCAGGGAGGATGGAAAGAAAGTGGTTCACATTTCAGGTCTGCGGGACATCCGAGTGGATTCAGTCAGCTCACTGTTAGAGGTTTGATCCTTTTTTTCATACAATTAGTAATTTACCCAATGTGTAGTCCAGAGTTAGTGTTGTATGGTATGAGCCTTAAACCAAACTTTTAAACTGAAATCAAATACTTTACAATTCAAGATGAGAAAGACTACTTTAATTATCAAAAGGTACAAAACAATTTAGTCTAGTGAAGTAAGAGATATGTGGTTACATCCTCATTGATCCAGTAGCTGACTCCAACCTACCATTAATTTATATTTTCTTTGCACTTCAGATCGGAATCACTCTTTTGTCTGTAATGAAATGGTCTCTCTCTTAAGCTTCTCTCCTTTTTCTGCATTCATGGCTGCTTTAAGGTGATTTCACAGGGAACAGCTGAGCGAACACAAGGGACAAGTGGCGTGAATCCTCTTTCGTCTCGATCCCATGCCTTGCTTCAGATTCAGCTCAGGAATCTTAATCAGCAGATAGCTGGAAGGTGAGAGACTTAATTTTTCTATTTGTTAGAATTATTCAGAATATATCTGGATTGCCATGACCTGGCAATCATTATCTGTGATTCAAAGCCAAGTGTGTTTTTTTTTTTCCCCAAGGTTTAAAAATTTCTCGCAAAAGAAGTTTTTCACATTTTGTCACATAACATTTTAAAGCTTGAGCATGTTTTTTGAGGGGGATTTTATGTCATAGTCAATTTATTTATTTTATTTTAAGAATAAAAATCTGTGAAGTGTGGCATGCACTTCTGTTCCCCCTTCACTCTGACAGACTCAAATAAAATCCAATTCCTCCTGATTGCCTTCAATAGTTACCTACGGTAATTAGCGTGAGAAAGTTGTGGAGAAGTTTAAAGCAATATCCTAAGCTTTGAACTTCTCACAGAGTGTTGTTCAATCTGTCATGTGAAAATGGAAAACACATGGCAGAAATAAAAACCTATCGCACTGATAGGAAGGTGGATGTAGCTAAATCCTGGAAGAAGGTCTGGTGTTTTACCAACTTCCTGATGATTTCATATTTGTTTTGAACCACCTGAATTGACAATCCGATAGTTCTAATATTTTGTGGAAAATTGATCAAACTAATAGTTGAGTGTTTGTGTATGCATGTGTGCAGAATATGGTTTGTGGACCTGGCAGGCAGTGAGAGGGCCTCAGATGCCAAAGAACCAAACAAGCAGAGTCGCATGGAGGGAGCTGAGATCAACCAGAGCCTGCTGGCTGTAAGGAACTTTCTCACAAACTCAGATGCACTTCACCATATTTAATTATAATCAGTCACTAGAAAAAAGTTGCTAAAATTATGTACATCTCATTATTCAGTGGCTTGTAAAATTCCCTATTGCAACTGTGTTCTGTGTAAATTTATCAGTTTCACCTTATTGGTTTTCAAATTGTTCAAATAAGGCCTGAAGAACATTCTCAAAGTGATGTGTAGCAACAGTGACTCCTCTGAGATCCTTACTGATCTCTTTCCAAATTCACATTTCTTTTAAAACACATAAACAGAGACTACCTGATTTTTTAAAAGCTAGTAACAGTGATGATCAGCTAATATTATACATTTAATTTCAGAACTTGGCTGCTATCTTTCTTTTTAAATCCTATGAAAGCAGCAATAGTCTATCTAATTTTTCCACAGATCTAATACCTGCTTCTCCCCCACAGCTGAAAGAATGTATCCGTTCACTTGACAAAGAGGAATCTCACACTCCTTTCCGACAAAGCAAACTCACTCAGGTAGTTAGACTGATGTAACTTAATAATAAAAAGGACAGATAATTTTATTGTTTTTCCACTTTGACCCACACATATTCTTGAACTTGTTTTCAAACTAAACTGGTTCATTTTAATTTTAGGTTTTAAAGGACTCATTTGTTGGTGACTCGAAGACATGCATGATTGCCAACATTTCACCGGGTCACTCAGCAACAGAACACACACTGAATACTCTGAGATATGCAGATCGGTAAGAGTTTAAAGGGGAAGGAAACAGTAAATAGAAGTAAATGTTACTTCTCTCATAAGATGCTGGCACATTGCTCTGGATTATATTTATGGGTATTGGAGTAAAGAGGAAAGAGGACAGTGTCGAAGAATATGCAGCATCATCTTGGTTCCACCTTAAAATTATGCCCTACTTTATAAATCTCAGTAAAAATATTGAGGCTTGTGATTGTAACATTAGAAAATATGGAAACGTGTCAGTTGTATGAAGACTTTCATAAGGCTTTGCATGTGTTCAATTTCTTACAGTGTGAAAGAGTTGAGAGGACAAAATAGGCCAATTGGAAGGAAAAGAAGCAGAAGCAACATGACACGGTCTGACAACAGCAACACAGGGAACAGAAGAAATGTTGGGACTTCTAAAAATCCAAAGCTAGGAAATCAGAACAAGAGTTTCAGTCCCAAAACACATACAAGCCCACACATATCACAACCAGTTTTCTGCTCAACACCCACAAATTCTTCTTGTGTAGAGGAAACTCAATCAAGAAACAGAAAAGTCATAGAACTTGAACATATTAGCCCAATTAGAGGGTCGTTGGCACAGACTGAAGACAGGTTTTTGAGTAGAGGACTGGAGGTCAGACAGGATGGGAGAACTGAAAATGAAACGTACAATGATATTCATAGTCACTGTGTTAACGGGAAACATACCAGAGCAGTGGGGATGTTGGGACAACAAAACAATGGAGCCGTTAAAGGGGGTGATTTAACTTTTTCTAAAAGGGAATCTGGATTCTACCACAGGGAAAAGAACTATCAGCAGACTATGGAAGAGAGAAAGAGAGAGGAACCAGAATGGACAGAAATGAGAAGACAGGCTGTAAGCTGTAGAGACACATGCAAGGAAGAAGAGGAGTTAAAAGAAAGAGAATTACACAAAGCTGACGAAAAAGAGAAAGTGAGGCATCTGAGAGAGTATCATCAGCAGCTGCAGCAGTTTTCACCTTCACCAATGTCTTCATACGTCCATCTTCTCTCATCTTCATCTTTCTCTTCCTCTTCTCGGGGATCTCTGTCTTTCCTCATGCACTCGTCTAACTTTTCATTCTCTGCCCAAACTGATCCTTGTTTAGAAGAAACTTCAAGTGTGCAAACTGAACCCCCTACCAACCACACTAAGAATGTTGCTGATGATGACAAGTATGAAAATGAGATGAAGGTGAAGACTGAGGCAGCAGGTGAAGCAGCTGGGAGGACGGAGGAGAAGAGGCTAGCTGGTATGAAGGGGGGAAACCTGAGGGACTGCTGGATGGGAAGCACAGAAGTGGAGTCCAAGCAAATCCCAACAAAAACAGAGGCACACCTGTCTGGTTGCCTTGATTCAGAGGTCAAAAGGGATGTGAATCTGCAAAAACGGCAAACAACAGACATAACATGGAGCCATGAGCAGAAAGGAGTGTCTGACTACTGCAGCAAAAATCTTCATCTGCAATTTAGTGCACTTTCCCCAGTATGTGAAAACAGCAGCAAAATGTCTGTTTTACCTCAAGTTGATATTTCCAGAGATTCTTTAAGCTGCTTTATGGATCCTCTCAGCATTTCCCGACTTCATGTGAAGCAGCAGTGGCAGCCTGCTGGTCCACATAAAGAATTTTCCTTGTCTCCATTGGAGCCACCCCACTCAAAGAACCTGCAGATGAATATGTCTGCTACACATGACATTGCAATAGCAGCGGGTCACCATGAGCAAAAGAAATGCATCACAATCACTGTCAATGGAAGAGGTAAGAGAGACCCTGCTTCTGTTTCAGTAAAATATACAAAGCACATGTGCATCTTAATAAATTAGAATATCATATAAAGTTCATTAGTTTCGGTGATTCAGTTTAAAAAGTGAAACACCACAGACCAGAAGACACATTTCAATCATTTATTTCAGTTAATTTGAATAATTAAAGCTTAGGCTCAGTGGAAAACCAAAATGTGTGTTCATTTTTAAGAGAATAGGAAATTTACTTAAGACTAATTAAAAAAGTGCTGAAATTCACTCTTCTTTACTTATTCACTTGCTTGTGGCTCCTTTTGTATGAAATGCCGCATCAATGAAGCGCGGCATGGAGGTTATTTGATCTTGATAAAACACGGTAGATCAAGACGAGCCGATAACATGGCTCCCGAAATCACCAGACTGTGGGAACTTCAAAGCGGATCCCGCACAAGTTCTCTACCTCCCCACTTTTCCTCCAGACTACTGGATTTGTTTTACCAAATAAAATGTAAAAATTACTTTGATCTGAAAGAACTTTCGACCTCTGAGCATCAACTTTTTTTCACCTTACTTACCTTGTACGAGATTTCTAACATCATCTATGGTTTAGGTTTATATTGATGGGACAGTTGTGGTTCATGCCACAGATACAGCTATGTGTGGTGGCTTTAGATTTCTTGTTCCTTCTGCAGCTTTTTGACCTCTCAGCTTTCCATTCAACATGCCTGGATACAGAACTCTGTGATCAATCAGGTTCTTTTGCATTCATATTTTGTGACTTAACGTCATTGTTGAGGAAAATTATGTCAGTGACCGTCTGCTGGACATATGTCCAGTCAGCAGCCTTATTGCACCTACCATAACATTGCTGTGTTGCTCCTATGTAATATTCTAATTTTACAAAAAAAAAAAAAAATTATTTATGCTTGAAATCAATTACTGTGTGTAGTGACTGTATATTGTGTCAGAGTTTCACTTTTTGAATTGAATAACTGATATAAATTAACTCTTTGATGATAAGCTCATTTAAGAATCTGAGGTAGTCTCCTTTTTTTTCAGGTACAGATACACCTTACTCCATCAAAGACCATGGCAACAAGGAGAAAAAAATATCAACTTTAGAAAAAAATTTAACTGCATCCATAATTAAATCCCAGGCTTCATCTTTAATCAAAAGCACTGAGGATTGGAGCTCTCAGTCTACACACAATTCACTAGAATGTACACACTCTAAAATCGTACCCGACATATCTAAGCAACATTCAGAGCCTCAATATGGCTCCTTGAACTTAGCACAGGCAAATTATTACAATACCTCAAGAGTTTCTGCTGAGCAGTTCAATCCTGCTGAGTTAGGTGGAAAAGAAAGTGGCAACCAGCAAATCAAACCCACAATCCGTCTGTTCAGCATGGACCATGCAAGGTAAGAATTATTAAATGTAACACAATGTTATGATTCTTGTATAGAACTACTTTAACTCAATGTGTTCCCAGGTTGCACATTATTGAGGTCCAGTTGGAGCAGCTGAAAGAGATGGAAGCTATTTGTCACAGAGAGGGGGAACTTCTTCGCCAGCAGCATAATATGGTTTGACAAAATCTACTTCACAACTGATGGCTTTCACTCTTTTTTTTTTTTTTTGTACATCCTAATTGTTGTCCTTTGGTCCAACAGGTTTTTGTGGAATTTGTCCACAAGCTGGATGAGATCCTGGAGAGAAAGGCTCAGTGTGTTCACAGCATGAAAGCTCATCTGAGGCCCTACTTGAAGACTAACCATCACTCCACACAAGAAGATTAGAAAAATGCAATTTTTCACAAGAAAACCTCCCAGCATGCTTTAAAAATCCAGCAAGAAAGTTTATAACACTATAAACTTGAATGACGAAGTTCAAGTTTAAATTTATTTAAACTAATAATACTAGGGACACAGCACAACCATGCACACACACATACCTAAAGACATGAATTGAGAGACCAATTTAATTTGAATTGAATTAACCTAATAGTCATGATTCAGGACTGTGGGGAGAAGCTGGGGTACCCACATCTCCATGCAGAGAAACCATAGGACATTGTTGCTGCAAGTCAACAGTACTACAAACTGTGCGACCGTGCAGCATGAAATTTCCTTGCTGCTAAATAAGCCACAGTCAACTAGTGATGATATTATAACAAAGTGGAAGTGATAGGACAGAACAGCAAGGCAGTTTTATTTGCACAGCCCATTTTCAGCCAGCTCTTTACATTTTTAGAAGAAAAATAAAACACCAAAAAAGTAAAAAACTCTACCTTGTAAAGTGAGGTAAAACGATGACTAGTTGAAAACAGACTACACTTTATTATGTCCTAGGTATTCTTTGATTTCAGCTTTAAACGAATTTGGGTTTTAGACTTTGTTTAAAGGAACTCGTTGCTTCAGCTTCATTGCAGTTTTCTGGAAGCTTGTTCCAGATTAGTGGAGCACAAAAATTAAATGTTGCTTTTTAAATGTTTGGTTCTGATTCTGGAGATGCAGAGAAGACATAAACCAGAAGACCTGAGTGTTCAGGAAGGTTGATACAACAATATCAGATCTTTGTGCAGGGCGTCAAGACAACAGGAGGAGCTTAATTGATGTATAATTTATTTTCCTTTTTTTTCTGCTTTTTCTTGTTTGCGGTTGAGTTAATAGAATTGCATCATTTTCTCCAGCTGCAACCCAGTAACAAAGTGGTATGCCTCTTGAAATCACAGAACAGGGTCTGCCAAGGCTGAGGGACATAGTGTGTGGAAGTCACCAACTTTCCGCAGGGTTAATAGCTACAGAACTCCAAACTTTGGCTGAAGAGTGTATAGAGAGCTTCACAGAGTGAGTTTCCATTCCTGAGCTGCTGCAGCCAAGCCTTGCTTTACCAAGTGTAAGGTTTCCAAGACAGGCTCTCTCATTCAATGTCAGTGTCTGACTGAAAATTGTCAACATTTCTATAAACACACTCCTAACCCAAGTGGACATCCTGTCCCTGGACAGCTGAAGCTATTATAGCGGCTAAGAGTGGGGCAACATTACTTTAAACTCTGCGGATTAAGGAACTTACTCAAGTTTAGATGTGTCTGAAGGCAGTGAATAATTTTGGTAAATTTGTTTTAAAATGTGTTCCACAAAATATTGTCTGCTTTTTATAATGAAGTTATTTACTATTATCTGTGGTCATGTCATCTCAGATGTTCCTGAGCATGTCTTGCTACAAATTAATATAATTTTAATTAAAATGGACAAAACCTCAAACATCTTCTTTGTCCAGAGTAGACCACCAAGGTGGTGTTTACATTCTGCCAGTATTTGGGACATCAAGCAGAATGAAATCATGTATCATGCTAATATGGATAATAGTATTTTGCAATATGTATTATTTATTTATTTTTTACTAATGTCTTTCAAGCTTCAAGCCAAGTTTCTGACAAAGAGGTTCATCTGGGTGGCAAGGATTTGCCACCCAGATGTTTTTGGTAGAATATCTTTTGCAAGATGGGTTGAAGATTTAATTAAAATTATTTGTGTTTGTTTAAATATGGTGTCAGTGGTTTACATTTTAATAACACTTGAACACCCCCCCTACACCCCCCCCATATATATATATATATATATATATATATATATATATATATAAGTTCAGATCAAGCATAAAGTAAT
>CAEFZY010044631.1:0-45300 GCA_903066815.1 Brachyrhaphis roseni
GACTGTGGGAGGAAGCCGGAGTACCCGGAGAGAACCCACGCATGCACAGGGAGAACATGCAAACTCCATGCAGAAAGACCCTGGGCCGGGAATCGAACCCAGAACCTTCTTGCTGCAAGGCAACAGTTCTACCAACTGCGCCACTGTGCAGCCCTCTGAAATTTCACCTTTGGTAAATCTAAACAACTACTGGTATTTTATTTCCCATTCAGATATAAAAATATGTCACACTTCAATAGCAGCATCCTTCAAGGGCACATTTGAAGACTGATCACATAGAAGACTCATCCAAACGCAGCTTTCACATTTGTTCTTTTATAGTTAAAAAAACCCTAAGTACTCACAGTGTGTCCTTTGGCGCCTCACACACCCCTAATTCCTTGTGCGACTGCATGAGTTTGGCTGACAGTTGACAAGGGCAGAGGGTGGACTGTAGTGTGCCTTACTAAAGCACCTTATCACATTATGGTACAGAGTTCAGAGCATTTTCCTGTCATTTTATGTCATAAATAACACATAAAATGCATAATGTCGCGTGAGCTTCACTTGGTGGGTCTGATTTTTATGTTCAGTTGCAGTGTTTATCGGCAGAAGATAAAAGTTATATTTATTATAGTTTATATTTCTTGCACGACTCAGCAACATTTCATATTCAATTGGCCAGAAAACTACAATCGCTGCACCCCAAGCATCTACTAATATTGAACACCTTGAATGGAATAGCTTGTCAACAAATGAGCAGTTTTCCCTTAAGGATCACTCTGTTCTATTCTAATCTATATTTAAACATTTTCAAATAATATTTTCATTTTGAAACATCGCTGTATTGATGTTTTAACTGTGGAAGAGTTCCCAAAGTAATATTTGGGAGTGCAAAAGGCCTGATTTTCAGTCCGACCTTTCATGTATCTTGGCATGCTCTCCACCGCTCCATGACTGCAGTTGGATTCCAGCGATCACCTGATCAGTGTGATCTAGTGAGTTTGTGCTGGAATTTAACAGACTTTTACAAAGCTCTCTTAAACTTTCTAAACCTTTACATGACAAGATTGTTCATTAATATTTTTTGTTATTATTATTATTAGTCAAGTCCACACCTCAAAGCACTGACTGTGCATTTGTTGTAATGAATAGGATTATTTTAGAATATCACAATCACAAGTTAATTGCACTAAGACACCTATTTGGTGTGTGTCAGAGACTGACTCGGCTCGTTCCTCTTAAAAGCAGTAATCCCTACAATCTGCACTTTGTCGGTTTGCTGTTTTTCCTACTTATTTCCCTAATAGTTTAGACAAAACCTTCAAATTGGGTGGTTTATCTGCAGAAGGTCAGTTAATGAGACAATGTCTTTGCCGCAGCAATTAGGTAAATAGCTGCTGTTTAATCCAAACATAGCTTCCAGTACCATTATTATCAATTCTGCAGGATCAGTGCCTTCAGGTGATTTTTACACTGAGTCTAAGTGTTCAGAAGGCTTACCTAAGGTTCTCCCTTTAGTACTGACCTGACCCAATCTTGGCCTCTATCTGGAGCATGTTTCCACATGGGACAATTATGGATTTCAACAAGATGAGTTCTGTTTGTGTTATCTGACTAGGTAAGCTAGTAGATCCAAAACCTCCGTAGCTACATAAAAGAATAACAAAGCCCTGGGAGTGTTTTTTTTGTAGTTTTTTTTTCCAGTAAAAATGATCTTTTCCTGCACTCCGGCTGAACAAATCCGACCTATGGATTGTTGCGTCTGCTGACGTGGTTTAAAATCATGAAAACAAATTGTGTCATTTTGGGATTAGAGGGTATTGCTAACAGCTTTCACATTTTTGTAGGTCTTAAATGAAATGCATTACATAATGGTTTACATTTACATTATTTAATGAGTGGATTTTTGTAGGTAGAACAAATCAAAATATTCTTAAGGTCCATCACTGTGCAATTTTTTTTTTTGTACAGGTATTGCACACACCCACACATACACCCAAGGGAACTTAGAGAGGCCAGTTAACAGCATGCATGGTACTGGGAGGAAGGTGGAGTAATTGGACAACAAAGTCTTTGCAGAAGGTCTCAGGCCAGGAATTGTAACCATGACCTTCTGACTTTAGCCTATATCCACAGGCAACAGCCTGTGGATATACATCAGCAACTGTAGAACTCTGCTCAACTCATTAACTTATCAAAGACTTACCTGTCCTTCCCCTCTTTTCACTGCAGCATCTCTGTGGGTGTGGGTTTCTATGGCAACAGTGAGACCAATGATGGTGTTTATCAGCTGACCTACTCCCTGTACAATGCTAACCACACCCTGGGTGGTGTAGACAGCCTGGTAAGTCCGACACTGAATCACTTGTATTGATGCCACACAATAAATAGCTTAAATTGCTTCACAACAGAACTAGAATAGACAGAAAACTCTTGAGTAGTTTTAAACTGCATTTGAGGTAGTTTTGATTTGTTCAGTCGCACTTCAGCACAAACGCCTGAGCAAGGATGAAATCTCAAAAGACTCAACTTACTATGTATTTAAATGTTTTCTGGTGTTTTTTATAGCTTTGATCTACTGTGTGGAAATTGACAGCCTGTCAACACACAAAAAGCTCTCCTCCGGCCACTGTAGCCTCAGAGGAAAACAAAGCGTTGCACTCACTCCTGTTTGTCTTGTGTGCACATGATGCTATTTTTACTCAGCCATCACTCAGATGTCTAAATGAAGGTTACAGCTTCAAAATTTCCTAAAGTAGTCAAATCAGCTTTTAACTGAGATATATATTCCCACAAAGTTATGTCCCACAAATAGGGCTAAAATCTATATTTGTAATCTAAGGTCTTCTGAGCTGTTACTAACTCTTAGAACTGTCTTCTATTGTCTGGAGAGTAAAGTATAACATGGTAAAAATAAATAGGAAGTATGATTTTATTTTTTTTTATGTTAAATATATGAATCCAGTCCAAATACTTTGGGATCACAATCTGAAATGCATTCTACAGTTGATACACACACACATACACCCCCACACACCCATGCATGCACACAAATTCATATCAAGTGGTCCATTAAAATCAAAACCAAAATACTTCAGATTTGGAAGTAAATCTGCAAGGCCTTTCATTAGAACACAGACAGAGGGGGGGAAAAAAGTTAAAAGCTTTGAGAACCATGTATTTCTCTTTATCCACCTAAGGATTAGACACTGATTTGTCACTGAGAATACCATTAAAACAAATAGAAGTTTGTATTGGGGGTCTGAAAACTTTTGCTATTTATTCTGTTCTGTAGTGGGGGAAAGTAACTTTAATAGTGCTTTCCTTCTTTTGGTAGTTTATAACCAGCCACTCTTCTGTAAAAGTGTCTTCCCAGGCATTGACCCGAGGCCCTCTGGCTGTCGAAGAGCAGGGATTAAGTCTCCATCTGTGTTAATGGAGATTAATGTGCTTCTGTGAGAGCTACTCAGTGCTACGACTCAAAGCGGCCTTGGTAGCAAACACTTTGCAGCGAAAGTGAAGAGCCCACAGCACTCTTACTTTGTAGCTATTTTGTGTCATGTTAGGACATTTAACTGCAATGGCGAGGAAAAGTGAACTGAGATTTTATTAGAGTTTCATCCCCATCTTTCTGGCTATTCATAAAAAATTAAAACTGAAAATATGTTCGACAAATTGAGCTGATGCCTTTGGGATTAGTTCCCACTTTATGGGCATTAACCAGTAGAAGCAACTGATTTACCCCACCTCTTTTTTTCATATGACTGCATCCTAAGCTTGCATTAAATAGTGGCATGGATGTCTTTGCATCTCCAAACTGCATCCATTGATACTGAATATCACCATTGAAATTTGTAGACTCTCCCCCCATTTTGTCCTCAGTGCCACTTAAGCAAGACATGATAATCATTACCACATAGACTCTTTGGGGTTTGTGAACTTGTGCAAACACATTAAAGGCCACGGTGGCCTTTATTTCTCACGTGCACACATAAGAGCTTAGTCCCGTGTGTGTGTGTGTGCATGAGTAAATTTGTTGCATGCAGCTATAGACTGTTAAGGAGTCTAATTCTTGAGCTATACAAAGAGCCCAGTGTGCCGCACACAGCTCCCGATCTCCCCCCACCTAATCAACCATGATCCCAGGAGACAAAGCCCTTTGATTTGGAAGAACAAGAAGCAATGCTAGGATGCCTGATTGGCAGAGTCGGGAACTGAAATCGGTATTGAAATCTTTTGACAATGAGGTCCAAACTCCTTTCTGGCCCACACAAATGCCTTTTAGCCCAACTCCAAGAGAGTTTAGAAGAGAGTTAGCTCAGAGAAGGACAGAATAAGGAAGAAAGACTGTTGACTGTTTGAGTTGAGACGGTGATTAGTTACGGTCTGGAATATATGCTTATCATGTGTCTATCTGAGAGTGTGATTTAAAGAAATCCCCAGCTTACATCACCTTAAACAGGAATGTTAGATCTGGAAAAGCCATGATGCTTTCTATTCACTGTTAAAGGATTGATGTGACATTAAAGGAGTTTGGCCATGTTCATAATAACTCTTTTGTTTGAAGATGGGTGTAAGTAATCGCCCAGTGGACTGGGTTGACGTCTGGGTCATTCACTGAGTATTTAGCCAGAATGCAAACATGAGCTATATGTTCCTTCACACTGTTTTTTTAGCAATTGCATAAAATAGAGTATGTATATTTGTTAGGATTAAAAGACATTTCTTGCTCAAGAGATCAAACTTTCCCTTGTCCATTGTGGACGATCGACCATTAACAAAGTAAAGACAGAGCCAATCAGTATAGAGAGGATGGTGAATCTGAATTTTCAAGATGCTAACTGGAGGCCTGCTATAATTACCCACAGCCTTGGCTTTGATATATTGCTCAGCCTGCAATGTATTTTTCCTGCTTATGTCACCGCCTTGACTCTAGCTAACTGAACTGTACCACAAGGTGCAGCTTCTTTATGTGTGACCCATAGTGGAAGGATAACTTCTCATTTTGAATTCAGGACTAAAACATTTATTTACATTGGGTTTTCAGCTTTGAGTAAAAGGAGGGATCATGATCAGGAGAGGCTTTGCTTTCTGTAAATCATATAAATAGACCTTGATATTTGTATCAAGGTCTATTGATATATTTATATCTATTGATATAAATATCAATAAATAATAGATTATCTAGTTCAATTCTGAACTAGTGAATCTAAGCTTTATTCTAAGTTGAGGGTCATCTTGGACATACCTATGTTCAAAACCTAGAGTAAAGCTTAACTGAGTTGCTCATATATTTGCCTGACCTTATTTTCAATAAGAGCGAATGCATCCTCTTTTTATGTTGTATACTTTATGTACATAAATAGTGGGATGGATTTAAAATAGTATTTGTTTCCAGATGTTAGTTTATTTTAACACCCAATTCTTTTCAGTGGGTACACTGTTTCATTAAACACACCTAAGAAGTATGGACACCCAAATAATTTTTTTTATAAATGTGTCCCAGTGTATTCTGCAGAGATACACAATATATGATAGATGTGCATTTTTTGAACTCTGTGTTATTACATGAGATGGTGTAACAAAATTGATTTACAGTGGGCAATGGTGTTATAAAGCTCGTAAATCACGTACAACAAATTCTGGTCATTTTTTACACCAAAACATCACTTGGGAAAACTCAAAAGCAATTGACTTAAAGCATATTAGTTTTTCTTCAAGAAACCCTAACCACCTGTTATGCTAAATGAGAAATAACTCCTAAAACTCTCATCATTAAGTTTCAGGCAAAAATAAAAACAGAGATTTTTAGAAAGATGCACTGCAAGCCAGTGAGACTGGTCTATCTTCATATGGGACTAAGCTGCCCAAGCACTTCTTACCCATGTTCCATTTCATGCTCCAACTCCCACATTCAATATTAAATGAGGAAGCTTGGCAGTAAAGCCAACACAATAAATTAAAGTTGAAGAGACGTATCAAGCTGTTTCTCAAATTCAGATTCAATGACGCTGAGAGGAAAAAAAATGTTTAAAAAAGTCTAGTTTCAGTTTAAATGTCTCATTAAATTGTATTGCTCGTTACACTTTATCATCAGTCTTTGGTTTTAGTAATAAGAGTTTGTTCATCATTAGTTTGTCCAACATTTGACCTTATGTAGAAATGTACCCTCATACATGGTGTCAAAAAATCCTTTGTGTCCACATTTGCCTTTCAGATATATAATGACAAATTAAATACATACTTAAAGTATTATGGTTTTACACAAAACAACATTTTATCGCATATTAGGGAATAAGATAGGAATAGATGTGACACACTGACTCCACATGAAAAGCAAAACTTTAAATAAAACCATTTATTCATTTTTCTCAAATGACCTTCAGCCAATATCTGAATTCATAATGCTGAATTACCCCTTTTTTTCCAGGCTGAGGTAATGTGTCATTTATCCAAGTTTTGTCATCTTGATCTTTTTCTCCCTTTGGCAAATGAGCATCCTCCATTAAAAAAGCAAAAAGCCTTAAACTAAACTGCAAAATGTTTGCGTAGAAAATATGGCAGGAAAAGAAGGCTTCTCTGTGGCCTATAAACATCAGAGTGAGATAAAAACAGGGCTAAGAATCCTATCTTTAAGATTGGTGCACATCACTTACACAGTGAGGATTAGACCCAGACAGCGAGTAGAGATTAGTCAGATTGGCTAGTTCCCTAAGGGTTTCAGATAAAATTCTCATTCTCACACAAGCAGCAAGGATCAGATACATTCCTACATTTCTGCATCTGCAATTTTCATCTCCCTGGTCTGCAGAGGGAAAAGTATCTGGGGATGATCAAATAAACTACAAAACACTACGACCTTGAATATAGCAGCTGCACTATGGGTTGTCTTATTTATTTGTTCAGTGGTCAAAGGGTGAAATGGAAACAGAAAAATAAATGTTTGATACAAAAATTGTTTTCATGTTAGACTGCATCACATCTCGGCTTAACATTAGCCTACATGGAGAGAAGAATTAGAAACTGTATAACAGTGGCATAGCCATTAGTCACACCACTGTGCTTTATTTGAGCAAATTTTCTTCATCCATCCATTCATCTGGTTTATTTGGGGTTGGGTTGTGGGGGTAGTGAGATCGACTTCCCTCTCTCCAGCCACTTGGGCTCACTCCTCTGGAGGAATGCTAAGGCATTCCCAGGCCGGCTCAGAAACATAGTCCCTCCAACGTGTCGTGGGTCTTTCTCTAGGTTTCCTCCCAGTGGGGTGTGACAGAGCTTCTCACCCTCTTGAGAGCCCAGATATCCTGCGGAAAAAAACATGTCAACTTCTTGTATTCATGATCTTGCTTATCAGAGCAATAAGCAAACTGCAGTGGGTCCTGATATCTACTTGCTTGCATAAGGTGGGCCAATATGACACCCAGAGGAGGATGGGATGTCTGTTTGGCTGGGGGCAGCTGGAGAGGAGGGTGATTAGCTTGTTCCTGAACTAAATCTGTTAAAGACTGTGTTCAATTCATCAGCTCTGTCCAGAATCCCATGTATCTGATCCTCCTTTTGCTTGGAGGCTGTGATCTTCTTCACCCATGACCAAACATCTGACCAAACATCTTTGACATTGTTCGTTTGGTCTCCTTTAAAATTACATTCACCAATAAGGATTTGTGAAGTCATATTTGTGGAAGCTTATCAGCCACTAGCCAGCCAGCTCATTTCCTTCCTCTTTATTTTAAGCTTCAGTTTTTCTTTTTTTGTTTGTTTCTTTTTGCTTTTATTTTTATAAAGTGTGGTTCATGTTGAAGACAACCCAGTTAATTACTTCCGACCAACCTGTCCTCTTTTCAGCCTCAGCAAACAATATCCCTGACAAACACAAAAACAATATATGTTGGCACCCAGAGCTGAATGGAGGCATGTATTACCCTTTCTAATTATCAAATAGCAGGATGTCTCAGTGACTGCTATTTCTCTACAAACAGCTTCTCCCCCTGAGCAAAACATATAGCAATTAACTACCAAATTGATGGATAGTATTCATAGAGTATATGTTTACACCCATATGTGGGATAATGATGTCCTTGGCAACGGATTACAATAGTGTAATTCATCACATTAAATGCCTGAGCTTTTGTTGTTGGTTGACTTAGAAGCCCATACTTTCACCTCATCGAATGAATCAGATGCTATATGGTTACAGGCTTAAATAAATAAACCAAACAAATGACTTTGTAACAATAATTTATTTAAAAAAAAAAAAGTTTAATTCTTTGATTGCTAAAACATCAAGACCACTGTTTCACCTCTAAACTCTCTAAAAGGTGTTTATTTAAAATAGACACCTACGCTTGGTGTTACATCTCTCCCACACTGTGCCTTCCCTTCAGTCTCGTCCACTCTTTAACACAGAACCATCTCATTTTTAAGATCATTCTGCCTTTATCCTTTTTCAATATTTCTAAGGCTGAAGGAAGTAGTCAATAATAAATGGCAGCTTGCGCCCCCAGAATCTCTTATAAACTTCAAGAAATGTTTACACAGCTTAAAAATACATTAGATGTGGCAAAATTATGTTTCCATTTGATGTTCTCTGAGATGCTATAAAAATTTTGTAGAAGTGTACGCATGCCAAAAAGCACAGTAATAACGATATTTATTTTGATTTTAATTTTTATTTTGACTATTGAAATCAAAAATACGCTCTCGGGCATCACAGTGGCCTGAAAAAAAAAAAAAAAAAAAAACTGCTCAAATACAGATAGTTTTATCCTGAAGGGTCTTTCAAGTGTAACTAGGGAATGACCCCACAGGAGCAGCTATTCATCGGGTGGCTGAGTGCACTGCTACAAACAACAGAAAAATCTATATTTAGACTTTTGTTCTCTCTGGAAGGGAACAATGTACAACAGATCATTTCAGTAAGAGCAAGAAATAAAGCTATTAGAGCTTTGAGTTTTTATGGTTTAGGATTCGATCTTCCTAAATAATATTCTATTTTGTTCAGCAATTTTTTTATTTATTTTTTTGCTCTTCTTTTCTCCAGGTAACTGGCACAATGGGCAACATGAGGACTGGCCTCCACCAGCACTTAGCAAGGTTGGATGAGATCTTTGCCACAAGGGGCGACTACGTGCAGACCTTGCAGTTCATGCAGCAGATGGCGGACAATGTGATCAAACAGCTGCTGGGGTTGCCCGACTGGGACGAGGCCAAAGTGGACCTGGCGACCATCGCTGATCAGACTGCAAATATAGAGTACTACAGGTGAAGACAAGCCAAAAATGCATGTCTGGCTCATTAAGGGTGGGGAGCTTGGGTTGTTACAGTTTGCAGTTGTTGTCATAATCTGTGACATTTTCTACATTTAGAAATTTTTTGCAATTTACTAATATTAAGCTGTGGATAATTGCAAACTGGAGGGAAAGTGATACGTGATTTTCAACACTTGCTTTTCAATTCTTCTTTTCTTTGTGTTGCTTTATCACATAAAATCCTAATAAGATACATTAACATTTGCTGGTTCAAAGATAAAATGTGAAAACCCTGTTTATGTTTAACATGGTAAGACGGTGATAAAATGTCACCTTTTCACACCTGAGAGGACATATTCAGAAAGTTTATCTTCCTTCAAATTTAAAATTCTGACTCTATCCATGAATATTACACAAAGTTGCTGCTGTATAGGCAAATTTATGCAGAGGGCAAAAGTTGAGCATGCGTTTTGAAAATGCAGGTCCATTACAGAATGGACACAAATAGGATGCAGCTATTTGTGTCCAGGGAGTGAGCTGCATCTCCATACTCTGATGTCCACGCGAGGTGAGCTGTGAGGAATTTATGTGAGGAGACTTCCAAGCATGAGCCAAACTCCCTGCAGACCAGGAATGAAGCATTACATGTTTATGAACATTAAATCTAGATATAGTCCTTTGGTTCTTAGAGAAGCAAATATGCTCCACCATATGATATCAAGTTTCTTTTTATAGCTGCAATCCCTGAGCAATTCAACCACACAATTATATACCTAATTTATGGGTTGGGAGTGAAATCCAGCATGTTATGACCCGGATATATCACTATGTATTGCATAATACATGATTTTACATGGATGCATCCCCCAAAGTGGCTCTAACATGGAAACTAACTTACCAAGCGCAATGTGTGGAATAAAAAAAATAAAGTTTAAAATAAAAAAGGCCACTCGTGACAAAGCAAGAATCTTAATAAATAACTCAAACAGGAACTGTCTGACAACATGAGGTAGGCTGAAGAATTTTAAGAAGTAGTGTAAGTAGAAAGTTTGTTGTATACACTGAGGAAAGCAGCTGCTATTACCTTTTCATTATCTCTACAGGTCATGGACCTGTAGTTCTTAAATATTCTGTCTGTTCTGATTTTCTTCATTCTTCTATTGTGTACCTTCACCTCCATCATGACAGGTTGTTTTACTTGCAAAAGACTTTGTGATTTTAGTGGTTTTGACAACACACTTGTCAAATCATAATGAAATAAGTGAGTTGTCATCAACATGGTAGAATACTTTGCAAGCCCAAAAGTATTAGGGTCAGTAGTTAGGAACTATTGTCAGTTAGTCCTTCCATTCGTTCGTCTGTCTGTCTGTTTGTTCGTTCATTCATTCATTGAGTGCAAACCCAGCATTAACCCTTCGGCTCAGTTTTGTTTGTTGTACTCAAAGCAGTACTGCTTTCATATCAGGATACATGGCAGTACAGTACATGTCTGGGAATGAGATCCCAACTTCTTCCCAGGCATATTTTAATGCTGGGTCAGATTAGAACCTGAGAGCATTTTTAGTCACAGGCCCAGTGGCCTTTCAGCATTTACAGACATGCCGTATGTTTGTATTGATCTCTAAGGTGACTCCTCTGCTTTGCAGATAAAGTAGTCCCATGCTAATAGAGTGGGCTATCTTGGTGGACTGACACTACAGCTCTCATTAGGCTTGTTTTTAACACTTCATCCAGATAAATAGTTCCTGGAAGGTTTTATGTGTTTACATGAATGTGTAAATGGACGCACTGGTACCGATTTCCAGAAATCGATTCATAATGCTTCGAAACAATTTAGATTGACTTGGTGTAAAATTCTTCGAATCCACTGAACTTTTTCACGTTTTATGATGTTACAACCATAAACTGTTATGTATTTTATTGGGACTTTATATGTTGGACCAATGTAAAGCTGTTCATATTCATAAGGTGAAAGGGGGTTTTTATTAAGCCCTCCTTAATCAATTCTTTGTTCAACCTATGAGAGTTTGCCTCTCCTAGTGCCACACATTTAAAGAATGGTTTCAATCTCCAGTCCTCAAGGGCCAGTGTCTTGCAACTTTTAGACTTCACTCTGCTTCAGCAAACCTAGCTCCAATATTAGCTCATTAGCAGAACTCTGAAGAACTTGAGTGGATGCTCTTGAGGCAGTTTAGCCATTTCATTCAAGTGTGCAGGACCAGGCAAACATCTAAAAGTTCCAGGATTGAGGACTGCAGTTTGAGACCACAGCCTTAAGGCATTTGGTTGCACTGGATTCTACGTATTTAGGGCTACTTATCAATAAAAACCCTTGAAAATGCATAAACATTTTGGTTGTAACAGGACAAAAAAATTTTGTTTGCAACTTTTGTAATAAAGCTTTCACATTTTCCTTCCTCTAACCAAAGTTTCCTTAGAAAACACTTTTTTTGTGATGCTTACATGAACTCTCTCCACCCCCTCGTGTATCTGTGCTTTCCCCAGTCTGACTAATTGGATTAAGGATGACAGAGGCAAACACGGTGGCACCGCAGTGCCTCCCATGTCGACGCATCAGCTTCTCATGCTTCACGCTGTCAGTGAAGGAAAAGATTAGACAAGGGCGAAGCAGTGGAAAGGTGGAGGTGAGGGAGAAATGAAAGGGTAAGAAAGAAAGGGGAGGCTGGGAAAACATGGAGATGGGGCAAAAGATTAAACAGAGAGGGGGAGGAATAAATTAAAAAAAAACGTACATGAGAAAATCTGAGGTTTTGTTGAGTAATGAGAATGCGGGGTGGTGGGAAGTAAGTCAAAAATGGAAGAGAATATCAGCACAGTGCTGAAGAAGGATCAGAGCAGTGGAGCAAAATAAACCCTGATGGGAATCAATAGACAACAGCGGCTGACAGGTAGGATAGATTGATAGATCTTAGTGTAGGAGTGAAAAGTGTTTTTTTTTTTATTTATTATTATTATTTTCATCAGAACATTCAGCCATATGGATTCAAAGGGATTCATAATTAACCAGCTGGACAGATTCTGTTGTGTTCATCTGCAACTTGATTACTATTCACAGAACAGATGGTTTTACTAAGGAAGACAAAGCTGGTTCTCAAACACACACATTCACAGACCCCTACTATGTTACACATGTCTATTAATGTGAATGTTCACATTCACATCACATGGCCTCTTTGGTTTATCTTCCACATCTTATTATCTAACAGACCCAGTAGAAAATGTCAGGGTTTTTTTTTCCAGTTTAGACTTTCTTTTTGTATCTTTGTAATTATTCTGGCAGATTGTGTTTGAAAGTTTAATCAGACATGGGTAACTGCCTGGTTTGAAAACATTTTGGTTTCTACATCTGCTCAAGAAGAATTGAAATCCATTTACTAAAATAACTGTTTCTGCTGCTCTCTATTGAAACCTGAAATAACCATGTTGTCTTGTGTTTGTGCAGTAGAATAAACTTAAAATTGAGGTTGTTATTGTATTTTATCCCTTTTATTTGTATATCCATCTATTCATCTGACTTTACCAATATATATTATTATTCCACATATTTACTAAAACCTGATATTTATCTCTCCTTAAATTTCACAAGGTTATTGTTTTGTTATGCGCTATTCTGACTCTAACAAATTTGAATACCTATGCTAACGTTTTTAATGCTGCCATTTTTAAATGGTTATACATACTATAGATGTCCTTTGTGAACATAGATTTCCTTAATATGCCCCTACAATAGATAATAGATAATATTCAATCAAACTTTATTTATAGAGCAGTTTAACGGAGTCAGGTTTAACACACAGTGTCTAGAGGGCAAAATCAATCTGCAAAGCACTGACAAGCACCAATGGCTTGGATTTCAAGGGGAGGCTACTGTTCTAACAATGTTTTAGCATATTAACTCTCCATTTCTTGTAAATGTGCTTTTATTTTGAGCCACACATACCACAATATTTTTTTTGGGATGGAGAAACAATAACCTTTAAAGACCTGGAGTGTCTCTTTAAGAAATTCCCATTGTATATTTCTACTGACATCCGTTCACTGGCAGAAGTTTAATTTTTTTCTTCCGCTTGTGTCTCAAGATGGCTAACCTACCTGTTGCTCCTCATCCTGGACCTGATCATCTGCCTGCTAGCCTGTCTGGGCCTGGCCAAGCAGTCCCGCTGGCTACTCACCACGTAAGTCTATGTACTGTAAAACTGCTACTTTTACACGGCCCATCTTTTTGTTTTGGTCGTGTGTGTTGTTCTCTGTTTTAAATGGTAAAGCACAATCAGTAAGATAGTATGAAAAGCTCACTATATAAGCCACATAGCAAAATGTGAGACTACCTAATTAGTTAAACAGAAGCTGAATAAAAGGAAAAATTGTCCTCAGCTGTAATTGCAATGCAGGTTTAATTTGCTGAAATGTTAGAATGTCAGTACACAAAGTTAACTTCTTTGAAAACAATCTATTACAGATTTTAAATTCCATAGTTATATGTAGCTACATTAATTAATATCTACATTTCATAATCAGTAAAAAGTCAACCTGACTGAGAACTACTGTTTTTTTTATGTTTAGGGAGTTGATGGTCAACATACCTAAAACAGTTGTTAGCTTTATGGGGAATTTACTTTTTCACAAATGATGATTTGAATAGAATTTTTCCTGTAAAAATTTAAATACCAGGCTGCGGAGCTGTTAGCACTGTGGTCTCGCAGCAACAAAGGCCTGGGTTCAAATCGCAGTCAGGTCTTTCTGCATTGAGTTTGCATGTTCATAACCTAGTGTATGGTGCGGAAAAAGAAGTCCAATGAAAATGCATTTAATGAAAGGATATTCAGTGCATCTCTAGATGGAAAGAAAGAAAGAAAGAAAGGCAGAAAGAAACTTATCACTTGTAGTTAAAGTGAATTAATTACATATAATGTGCAGAAGAGAAAGGAGAGATAAAAAGAGGTTTGTAATGATTCATTTTAAACTGGGGCAGATCAGAGGAGTGGGTGTGGGGTTTCTATATCTTCCCATGGGAAATATTCTGTGTACAAGGCAGCTAAGCCCTGGATCATATCCATGTACAAACACGGCTCAGCTTGCCCCGTCTTATTTGACCGTTTGCCTTTCAGTGCTGCCAGCAGGAGGCTGAACTATCTCAGAGTGTTGCCGTCTCAGTGGCTTTGCTCTACAAATTGAACCAGAGAGCTGTGAGGACATGGGAGCTAGGCCATTAGATGTTATCTACAATATAACTTCCTGAGAATTGTTATTCCACTTAAACACTTGACCTGCTTTAGACATGTTTTAAAAAATGTCTAACAAGAGCAAACATGGCAGATGTTTGGAGTGTCATATGGTAGACGATTAATTATTTAGCTTGGTCTTTTAAAATGTTTTTCACATTAATATTTAATGGATTTTATCATGTAGAAGTGACAGGAAAACAAATAGATTTCTGACACAGAAATCTATGTATGTTTTCTCTGTTTGTTAAGGCACAGAGAAGGCTCCTCTGTGCATGTTAAGGCTGGCCCTATAGGTTATTATTGCACTGGAATTATATGCTAGATATCAAGTAAAATTTTTATTCTTGGCGTCTATTGTTCATTCTGTTCTCAAGGAGGCGTTTTCAAGAAGACAGTAAATCCATTGTGGTCTAAAATGATTTGGCTGAGTGTTCCTCTGTCTTTTTTTAGTCAAAGTGGGCTGAAGTAAACTTGCTCTACTAACCATAAAGACCCCTATCCCTCCTCCCACTTTACCCTTTAACCCCAACACAAACACAAGGCGAGTTAGTGTCAAGAGTGCCTGCCGTCCCAGTGGAGGCTCTCCTCCAGTGGAGTGGAAGTGGTGGGAGGCAAATTACGCTCTTAGAGGGCTACCAGCTCCTTGTGGTGCTTTGAACCGCCTTATTGGGTGTTGCTGAGACATAGAGAATAACAGCTTTGACAAGACTTTCAACTCACATGTGAAACAGGGAGGGACAGCCGTAAACTTTGCTGTAAACTTTATCTTTTTCTTTTAAGGTTGAGCCCTGTTCTTAGAGGTGTAGTGATGATTAAACACTGACATAAAACTGACATGTCAACATGTGAGCACATAAGAAACTTGTTGGTAAAATTATATCTTACCCATTTTATGACCTGAACTTTGAGGATCGAAAGTGCATCCCTGAATAGAAGAACATCGTTAGACGGGTTATGATCAACGACACACAGGAAGGCTCTTTGGGAAGAGTAATAAGCAGCTTGGAAGCGAGGGCTCTATCAGTAACCTTGAGAGGCCATTCCGTGAGCCATCTTGCACTTTATAAGTTTGATTAAAAGCAACAGAACTAAAGCAAAGCAGACAGACCATTTTAACATCTCTCAGGAATATCTCTCTGTTCCTGTGACTCATCGTTTTAGTCATGAATGTCTGTGACAACCTCTTTGTTTAGTATAAACTTTAGTACTTGTAAAACAAAATACAAATTGTGCATATCAAGATGCTTCTAAAGAAAGTATCTGCTGAATATGTGCTTATTTTTCATTGCATAGCGCAGATCCAGGGATTTAGATTTTTTTTTTTTCTAATTTAGCCCTACTTTGAATTTCTCCACAGATTTAAAGGGTTAAATTGATGGAGAAAAATGTCCAGTTACTTTTTAATTGAGTTACTAGCCATCCAGCTGAAGTTTTGGTTGAAAGGTTTGAGCTTCCATATGCTACTAAGCCAACATTTGCAAGCAAACCTTAATACTGTGTTGTAAATTGCTTCTTTTTTTTTTGGTGTGGCTACGTCGGGTTGTGTATGTATTGGTGGAAGAAAATGCTCTGTACTTTCTTTATGATTGCCATCTTGGGTTTGTAATTTTGGAAAGGAGAATATGTTCAAACCGCAACTGTTAAGAAAAAACTGTTCTTTTAGCTACATGAAAGCTACGATATTCTTCATTTTGCCACAACTTTAAATATTCACACATTTGGAATTGGTGATGTTAAAAATGCAACTTTTGAAACATAAATGGACTTTTCTTTTAGAGGCAACATGCATAGACCATTCCAGAAAAAAAAAAAGTATATACTGTATATATATATTTGCCTCTCATGCATGTGCTTGCATTTTTCATCCTCTCCAGTTGTCACTTCAACCAGTACATGTCCATGATGCTTCACAGAGATGTGATTTTGGACTTCTGTGCCTATTGTATACAATAATAATGACCTTTTCTAAGTCATGTGTCTTAAGTGCAGACTGGAGGAACGGCAGTTCTTTAATATTCAACGAGTCACCGAAAGATCTAGCTGTGTTCCAACAGCAAAAAAAATCAGGTCACAGGTTTTGAGATGGTGTTCAGAAGGACAAAGAGCAAGAAAGATGCCATGCAGCTTTGGAATATTGGTTAATCAAAGAACACCAAAACATTAACCTTTAAGCAAATTTCCAGATTTTAAGTTTTTCTCAACAAAATCAGATTTTAGATGCTTAAAATACCTGTTGGTTTATGTAATATTAAAACCATAAGATGCCAACCCCATTCCATCTTCACAGGGATTGCAGCTTAAGAAGGGAAACGCTGACATTCCTCTCCCAAGTGACACTGTAGCTTCATTCAGGGAGATCCCAAGATATTCCCAGGTCAGAAGGAAAATATGTCCTTTCAGCAACTTCTGGGTCTGCCAGGGTCTCCTCTCAGTGGAATGCGCCTGGAAAACATCCATAGGAAAGTCCCCTCGAGGCATCCTGTTCAGATGCCCAAACCAAAATTTCATTTTGAGCTTTAGTGCATGTTCCCTTACAGATGACTGAGCTTCTCTTTCTTTTTCTAATGGTGTGTCCCCCTGCAAACAGTGGAAGCTCATTTCAAAATTTCAACTCAGTTCAGTCTAATATGACTTTTTTTTATTTCAACGGGGAATTAAGTGTTGCTGTCATATCGATCAAGTATTTTCAGAGTCATTGTGGATGGTGATGCTGTGGTAGAACCAGAGTCTCAACATCTAGTATGGGTTTCCTTTCTAGCGTCTAGAGGCTGAGCTTTACTGGGGAGGTTGAGGAGTCTAAAAGTACTTTCTTTCCCAACAGAATTAACTCAGTAAAAACATAATTACTACCAGCATAAACAGACGTTTCAGACCTCTACAACCCAATTAATGCTTTCTAGCAGTTTCATTTTTTTGTTCCAAAAATTAAAAGCATCTCTAGAGTTCTTAAATATACGTTTATGTAGAAAAAGACAAAAGGAGAAATACTATGAGAGTGTTACAAGCAACACTGTGATTATAAATATCTGAAAGTGCATTTTGGATATATATTGAGAATTTTGAGAAGAGTTAAATCAAAAATATTTATCAAGTCTACCTATTAGAATTTGAAATGGAGATTTGAACTTGTTTTCCTTGAAACTTCCTCACTTACAAGTTTATAGTGATCTCTAATTTTAATTCCAATAATAATTCCTTGTTATTAGAGTAGTAAAATAATAATAATGAAAAAATTTAATTGGAGATCGGAGCATGATAATAACCTTCCATTTAAAGAAGTCCTGTGTTTCTGCTTTGAAGGTTACTTTGTTCTTTTTTCACCTCATTAATATCACACCAAAATAATTATTTGTTCATTAATGATAAAGGTTTATTCATTTTCTGGTATGAACAGTTGTAAAGTATTTCCTTTTCTTTTTAGGAGAGAGAAAAACCTATTTTCTAATGTGATTTAATTCATAGTGACTGGTGTGCATCCACCATTGCATCATCTGCCTTGCTCCATGGGCTTCTGTGACTATTTCACTGAATCTGCTTTGCTTGAGGTTTTTACCCCATTTAATGCTTTTCTGTTGAAGTCAGGGAAGCCGTTTGACTACCAGAGCACAGGATTCAGTTACATAGCATCGCTCCCTCGCTCGGCTAGAACTCGACCTGCTGGCACTGGAAGGGCAATCTGAGGACATTTTTCTTCTTCTCCACCCAGCCACTCAGTGTAATACTTGTTTTAAGCCGGTCGCATACTTCTGTAAAGTCAAACGTTCATGGTTAGATCAGTAAATCCCGGCCATTTGTACGTAGAACTATTGAATACAAAGCTGCAGTAATTTTTGTGCACTGTTGATCTTTTAGTTGATGCAACAAATAACCATTTTTTGTAAATTTAGGATGTCTTAGAAACGGCACCCCACAGATTTATCGGCACCCATTGAAATAATTTGCAAAAAGCATTAAAACAAATCAATAATTTAAATATTTTTTTTGTGAAATGCTAGATAAAGTGCTGTGATTTATTAATTTTTTAAAATTATTTTAATCTCCAGCTCTGTAGAACATAGTTGTGTATTTCTGCCCACTGCCAGTCAGCTGACTTTTCCTCACTTACAAGAAAGAATAAATTCAGTTGTTTGGAAATAATAGTTCACTGAAATGAAACAAAATTTGAGCATCCGCATGGGTGATGAAAGTCCCATCCACTTACAGGGCCATTATCAGATGCGGGTCAACGGAGCGGAGAAGGACTACTGACAGCTTAGTCGTGATGCTGCAGTTACAACTTCAGAGACATTCATGTGGACGCCAATGTGTTTTCCAGTGTGCAGGATAGTTATCTCACTTCTTTTCTTTTCTTCATGGCCCAAACAATTACTATCTAATGAAAAATGGTGATAATAAATTTAAAGTTAGTCACTATTACCTGTTAAATGGGTTGTTAAATGTCTTCTGACATAATAAATCAGAATACTGTATACCAAGGGCACCGCCAAGAATCTTGGGCCCCATAACAAAAAATTTAATTGCCCCCCCCCCTTCACAGCTGCTTTTACAATTTTTTTTGTCTGTCTGACCCATCAAAAGCGTCACAATTTTAAAGGCTTGCAACTGCCTTGCTTTCGTTGGTCCAATACTGATAGTAGCACTGCTAGTGAATTTCATATGCAACAGTCCACATGCTGCATGCAAATAGGTTGCTTAATGTTTTTTATCATTATTAGTTTTACCTTATTGAAATGTCTCTCCACACCAGCAACAGTGACAGGAAATGTGCAAAATACACCTGAAGCAATTCAGACTTCTCAAAAAATGCTATGTTGCATTTTGTTCAAATGTTCAAAGAATATAACTCTAAGAAAAAATATGTTTTCTCCATATTTGTTAAAGCTGTCACCATATCATGACAGTTTGTTATGAAACAGATAATCTGTGAAAAGATCAATCTCCTCCAACTCCTCCCTGAGCTGCTATTGCTGGTTAAAGTAATGCACGGTTCTGACCAAAAGCAACCAATCAGATCCATATGTATGCTTTTAGCATTGTCAATCAACATCATTCACTCACTGATAAGTGTGCTAATGGAAGATTTTACAAAGATTGTTTGAATTTCTGTGAGTAATAAATAAATAGTTTGTGTTGTGTAATTGTAAAAAGAGCAGAGAGACAGAAAAAATCCACACAGATTGAACACAATGTTGCTCACCTTTTTCACTGGGACAGGGAGGAGAGGTTATGCTGGTATTTCCACTGCTAGTTTAAATCACATTATGTAGATTCCTTTGTGGTGTAAACTATGGATTGAGCATGCTGTTTATAGAAATACATTTTAAAAGAGCCACTCGGTCATTGTTTCACTGAGGTTGTTGGCTTATCTGCCTTTGATTTATACATCAGTTCATCTGTGGCGTTGCTCCGCGTCATGCTGCTGCTTTGTGTCCTTGCAGGATGATGGTGTTTGGCGTCCTGACACTGATCCTGAGCTGGACTTCTCTGGGCGCTGACCTTGCTGCTGCTGTGGTAAGATGATTCACTTCCTTCCTCTCCGACTCACAAGCTGTACAATGAACTGGTCATTACTTCCAATACCAAGGACAAGCATAATGAGTGGTGTTATCTATTTGCATTTGCCCTTTAGTGTTAAAGTGTGTAAATTTAACAATTTGGATTCTTTTAATTTATGTATTTATCTTTTAAATAAAGATAAATAAATAAAGATGTTTATTTATTTAAATAAATAAATGTTTATTTGTGCTGATTATCCAGCTAAATTAATTTATTCATGTACTATGTTTTACAATTCCAATTCTTGTTTGTAATGGATTTATTTACCACTTATTTATTTCCACATACAAATCTGTTTCCATAATTTTCTGTTTTACTGCTCCTTTGACTCTGCTTCGCCCTGATTGGCTGTACATGCCTTGATTATCTGATAATGTTTTTTGGTATAGTAGTTATTTCATAGACCCAGTGGCAGTAGCTTACAAGTGTTTTGGTACACCTTGGTGATGTGTGAGTAGAGAGAAAATGATAAACAGTTTTCCTTTTTTCACAAATAGTCTGATCTGCCTAAATAAATATGGCTTTTAAATCGGCTTATTCATACTAGCGTAATGATGCTGATAGACTGTCTGTTTGGGCCTTTGTTCTTTTATCGCTCTATATTTAGCAAAGTGGAGTTTTATAAAAGACTTTAAAACAAATGGTAACACTTTATTTGACGGGTTGTGAATAAGACTGACATGACACCGTCATGAACATGAGTAAGTCTTCATAAATATTTATGACTGTTGTCATAAAGTGTCATTCGGTAAATCATGACACTTTAAATACAAAGTTGACATTATTCAAAATGTCTTCGTTATGACTACTTGACATTAACCAAGAAATCCTGATCTGACATAAACTTGTTATAAAAGTATTACTGATTAAACTTTAACATTAATAACTTAAAGCTACATACTCAGCTCCTTCTGACTAGCCAGCAGCAGTTAGCAAACATTTCAGCAGGTGAGCCTGTTAATCAGTACAACACAGAACTTTGACATGGCTATTTTTAAGAATGACAGTTCTTTCATCTGCTGATGTCAAATCCACCAAAAAGAGTACATGTTCACACACAGTTATGGGTTATGAATGCTTTTGCAAGATTGTGGTAAAATCATCAGGCTCTGCTCTACCACCCAACTAAATCTTATTGCTGATTCAACTTCTTTGTCACAAAAAGCACATTCTTTGGTAACAGTCGGCTCTTTGAGAAGGATAGTTTTCCACACAGCCAGAATCGTTCAGGAATGATTAGAGGTGCTGACTGCGTCCAATTGAGAATCTGCGACAAGGTCTTAAAATTGCGGGTCACAGGTGCACTTCTTCCAATCTCCCAGAGCTTGAGGTATTTTAGAAGAGTGGGCAGTAGTTTAACTCTCTACATGTGCAAAGCTGGGAGAGACATACCCAGAAAAACTTGCAGCTGTAGTTGCTGTGAAAGTTAGTGCTACAATATATTGACTTGGGATTGAATTCAAATGCAGGACCACATTTTTTGTTTTATTAAACCTAGAGAACAACCTAGAGTTAAACAAAGAAGGCCAGACTGCAAATGTAACATTAAAACACAGCAAAGCAAATGAAAAAGCACAAAAATACAGAGCAAAAAATAGAGCTACTACCATGACAATGACGCTTTAAAAAATAAGCATGGTAAATAATGACTACGGTATATCTGATCGATGTATTCAGCGATAAGAAGCATAAGATTGTTACGGTCAGTATAACGAGTTGGCACTTACGGTAGTATTGATAGTAGAAAGATCAGATTTTTCATTTCTGATCAACCTGCTATTGGCCAGGACTGATCAATCTAAAAATCTGAAAATTATGGTCATCAGACAACTTGTCTTTGCATCTGTGTTTTATACAAAGTGAAATTTCTTATATGCCTATCTCCTGCTGGTAAGAGCCTGGCTGACCATATCTAAGGCAAAAATAATGCTTCAAATACCTCAAACTGCATTTAAGATGGTCTTAGACTCATAAAACGAACAGAAAAACCTGTGTCTGTTGAGGGAAACATTCGTCTTTACCACTTTTGAAACAATATCATGCACATCTGAGGAACATCTAACCAAAAGCAAGCTGAACTTTTACACTCCGAGTCTTCTGTCACTCAAATAAGAATGACTTTTGTTGCTTCACTTTGATTATCCCAAACCACCTCCTCTACATTGAGGAGAAGTAAAATCCTGCTGTGTTCATTGTGGAGACACTGCCTTCGTTTGCATTTCTGAGGATCTTTGCGGGTGGTCGCATGCTGTTTGACACACATTTCCGTATGCATGTATATCTGGTTGAGGATATTCAGATTGTAGGCCTATTGCAGTCTACAGTTGGATTATTGCTTGAAAGGATTATAAATATATGCACAAGGAATAAATCCCTTTAGAGAATGTCTTTTTATAGGCTGTGTGTAGACAGAACTTTGCATTCTCAGAGTTTCCCGTCTGTCTTCTTGGGAATTCTCACACTCTTGCCCCGCTGTTGGAAAGCTCCTTGGTATCCCTTGGTTCCAGCAAATGGGCTACGTTTTTGTTTTGTTTTGTTTTTTTCAGAGATTCAGCTCGCTTTATCTCATCTGAGTGTTTGGGGCTCATTAGTATAACCCCCAGAGAAGGGTAAGCTGTACGCAGCATGTTTGTCCTGAGCCTTTGGGACATTTAGCATTCAGATTGCAGAGTTGAGATGAGAATGCCGCTCATCACTTTTATTATTCTTGCCAGTGCAGGTTTCTTGTTTCGCACACTGTGTAGTAATAGTTGTTGTGACTGACAGCAGTAAAAAGTGGTGCTGTCAAGATGTTGTAGTTTGAACTGTAGGATGGTTATTTTCTTGCTGGTGTCAGGTAGATTGCCTTGTATTCAACAACATTGCTTTATTCTTGTGGTGGTTCTTGAAAAAACTATGTGTTAGCAAATCAACACAAAAATAATTCCTTGTTTTAAATTTTTTTTTTTTTTTTGCTGTTCACATCTGTCAAACATGTTTTTGTTTGTTTCCGTCCTCCTTTTTTAGGGTACGAGTGATTTCTGTGTGTCACCCGACAAGTACGTCATGGGTCAGACAAAGGGGATCATCACTGCAGGTCAGGCTGTGTATAAATGAATTAATAATAATACAGTGAAAAATGTAATTGTAATCGAGTTGTGTTTACCAAGATAACAAATGTTAATGTTTTCTACAGATATCGTCCATTACTATATTTACTGCAACCAGACTCTTTCCAACCCTTTCCAGCAGGTAGGAAATATGCTACAATATGAAGCAAAATACAACTTTATTAGAGTACTTTGCAGACATGAGTTTCAGTTTAGCACCTTGAGTAGATCCACTCTAATGATTTGGAGGGTTTTTTAGGTTTGTCTTTACCAAAACAGAATGAATAATAAAATCTTATGGATGCAATCGTAAAATAAAGTAATCACACCATAATTTAATAGCTTTGAGAACCAATATCAGTACCAGTAAAACTCAGTAGACTTTATCAGTCTTGTACATCCAGTGAAGTAATCCTGCCCAGTCCCCTGTACAATATCACTTCAGATATTGTTCATGACTATCCAAAGGCCGTTTGTTGAGTAGTATTTGGTATTTTTTTTGTTGTGAGAGCTAGAGAAAATTTGTTGGGACATCTCCTAGGAACAATGCAGCTAAATGTTTTCCACCTCAGACTGGAGATTCATTGGTTTAAATTTTATGGCCAATTTCCTGAATCTGATTACACCCAGACTTGTATAATTAACCACTCAAACAGAACCTCCCAGAGAAAATAAACTAGGCTAAAAGATCTTAAAAAATAAAACGTTACATCCCAAACTGAAAAGCAGAGGGTTTGGATAAATAAATTAATTCATCATTTAAAAGCAGTTTTCTGTAATTAGAAAAACTGTTTTCTCATACGTTAGAGTTTAATTGGTTTTTTGAAATATATAAATGTGGAAATAAAGCTAGAAGAAACCTGTAAAGAGGCATTTTTTTCATGGCAGTAGACAAAAATATACATTAAAAACAATTAATTACACCACAAACATTTGCTATACACAAACAAAAATTACAGTTCTATTAAAATAAATACATACTCATTCAGTTTTGTTCTTTTAGTTTGCTGCTCTCTTCGGACTTCATTTCTCTGCCCCTCAAGCCTCATCTTTGTCAGCCTCTTTTTTTCCCGTTCCCTCCTG
Organism: Brachyrhaphis roseni; assembly: GCA_903066815.1. Taxonomy (NCBI): domain Eukaryota; kingdom Metazoa; phylum Chordata; class Actinopteri; order Cyprinodontiformes; family Poeciliidae; genus Brachyrhaphis; species Brachyrhaphis roseni. The sequence goes on from CAEFZY010044631.1 coordinate 24,205, forward strand.
TCTGCCTAAATCACATCCTGACCTCAGCTCACAATCGCAAGACATCCATCTCGTTCTCCTAGATTGTCCCTCTTTCTTTTTCTCTTGAGTTTCTTGTTTGCCAAAGCATGCCTAAGTGACACAAAGCAGCCAAGAAAATGAGTATGAAATTGCTTACTTGATGAAACAATTTGATGGAGCAGAGTCATGATTCCAGGGCATCTTTTAACTTCCTGAGCCTATTTCTGCAAAATCTGGCCCAACATAGCTCAGAGCTTATTATCTGGCTCTTGACGTGCCCCTCAGAGTAGCAGTAGAGGGCAGACAAGCGTTGCATACCAGGTAAACAAGCTTTCTTCGCTGCCACACAGATTGCAACCACGCATAGAGCTCATAAGCAACCTGGCAGCGAATTGGCCATAACACAAGCCAACAAATCAAGCATTCCCTGATTTGTATTGTTTTTATTCCCCTTTTTTGTAACCCCAGTCAGAATTACAACAGCAGCACTCCATGAATCTATTCGTCCTGATACATCTTTGCTTTGGGCATCATTCCTGTGCTCATATCCTCTTTTTATGTTTCCTCCCTCCGTCTCTAAACTTTCATCATCCTGTTTTTTTTTTCTTCTCTTTTTCTCAGATCAGTTTTATATCACCTAAAATAAAGACAAATCCATTTCACCGAATGTAATTTTCAGCTGGGGGAAGTTGAACCACAGACCATCATGTTTTATGGATGTAAACTAAAGGCAAAAAAAAAAAAATCTAACAAAAACAATGACATTCATGGATACCTTTGGTAATTGACCGCATTCTGTTTCAATTCAACATTGTGCATCCTGCCTGGGGGTTTCCAGACTTCCTGTGTAGTTTGACTGATTGTAGAGATAATGTTTTACTTTAAAGAAAGATAATATATCACTAATTTATGGTTATGCTTAGATATTAATAAAAAAAAAAAAGAAGTAAGGGTGCTGTATTTGAAGAAAGATGAGAACTGTAGGGTTTTGTGCTTAATGTGGAGAATTGTTCTGCCCCCTGTTGGTAAAAATACAAACCCACATTCCTGCTGTTAAGGTCGTCATATTGCCTTTCTCACAGGCATCTTAGAGTCAAAGGTTTACCAATCTCCGTTAGTAAACTGAAGTCATATAATCTGCTCCATAAATTGTCATAACTCATCCACACTTCATATATTATATGCCATTACATAAAGAACACCCAAATATGCCCAAGTTTTAAACATTTTTACACTCAACACCCATATTTTCATACATATTTTATTAAAATTGTATGTAATAGGCTACACAAAGTTGTACATTTGGGTGAAGTGTAGAGAAAATGTTAAATGATTTTTATAAATATCTTACAAATAGAATCTGGAAATGGGTGTTTGCATTTATATTTCTACATAAAGAGAAACTTAAATTTTTTCCCTTGTTTCTTAGAAAAATAAAACTGGTTCAGTCAAATTGGATGAGGAACATCTGTGATTAGCAGTTTCTAAGTTTGCCCCACTAATTTGTTGTTAGACGTAAGTCCGAACTTTGACTGAACCATACTAACAAATGGAAATACTTTGACTAAAGCCATTCTATTGCATCTATGGCCTAGTGTTTTTGGTTGGTAAAATTAACCTTAGCTTTGCTCGGTGTAATTTAAAGTTTATTTTCAAATAAAAAAATTTAGTTTTTTTTTTTGTTAAAAAAATAATGCTAAGTTAAAATTTATTTACATTGTTTTGGTTTCCCCACTTAAAATGACAGTTGATACTTCAGCTTAGCATGAATGGTATATTATTCCAAACCAGCAGCTGAAAGCTAAATTGTCTATGTTATGGCCCTAGCTTAATTTTGATTTGACTGCTGGAGTTAACCTGTTTGGATGATTCATTTTTAACACATTAGCACACATGAGGTCACGAAATAATGAGCTCATAAATTGCTAGTGTCTGCAATTACTGAAGTGTAAACATATTTGACTTTGTACAACATGTTATCAATTCTAACGTTGCAATTCTAACATAGTGACAGCATCATGCAACTTATCTTTTTTTCCTTTCTACTGAGGTAATCAGACTGCCTCTCTGATTGTGCTACACCTCATTTACATACTCTTCACTTGCAGTTAAATGTCTTTTATCCTTTTCAGCCTCTGACCATCTTCCAGCGATCCCTCACCACTATGCAGATCCAGATCCAGGGTCTTCTACAGTTTGCGGTGCCCCTGTTTCCCACCGCTGAGGTACTGCTGTTAAATTGCTTGATCTGTTTCATCAGAGAATTGTTCCTATTCAAATGATTGTGTTGGCATTTTCAACAACATTGTCTCTCCACACAGAGGGATTTACTAGGTATCCAGCATTTGCTCAACTCCTCTGAGGCGAGCCTGCACCAGCTAACGGCTCTGCTGGACTGCAGGGGGCTCAACAAGGTTTGTTCACCACAGCCTAATTGGCAATAGCAACACAGTATTACAAAGTAGGCCAGCTTAGAAATAAGTGGCAAAACAGGATTTGAGCATATAATGAATGTGGACCCTGAATAGCACAGAGAACAACAAAAGAAAAATCTCTTTACTTTTTCTTTTAAGATAATGTTCTTGAAACTTTTTAAAGTTCTTTTTATTTCCTTTTGTGTTTTATTTAAATCTATGGTTTAGGACTGTGATTTACACCCATAAAGATGAGCTTTATCATTACTATGTTATGCAGCGATATGTTTTCCTTGAGTCAAACGAGCACATTGACTGTGATTGCTTTTCTGTTGGGAATTCAAACATGGTCATGGCAAACTGCTCGTCATTGGCTGATCTTCCTGCTCTCCATTTGACCTCTTTAGGACTACCTGGATGCAATGGTGGGGGTGTGCTATGATGGCGTGGAGGGTGTGCTATATCTCTGCCTCTTCTCTGTCCTTGCTGCCTGTGCCTTTACTGTCATGCTTTGCGCCATTCCCAGGGCACTGAGACAAATCGCCAGCAGGTCAGTTTGTTTTCAGGTTCATCTCATTGCCATGAATGCCCCTTGTCTGAATGTTCAGCACATCTTTCTCTGGCATTGAACATTTATTTTTGCTCAGATAAGAAGATATTTTACAGCAGTTGCAAATTCTGCTATTAAGCCGGAAGGTTTGTTTCTCTGTTTTCCTTTTTTGTTTGTTTTGATGTGTAGAGAACGAGATTATGATGACATAGACGAGGAGGACCCTTTCAATCCACGGGCCAGGAGGATAGGCTCTCAGAACCCCAACCATGCTAACATGCACAGCTTCTGCAGCTATAGCAGCAGCATGGGCAGCCAGAACAGCCTGCACCCGCCCGCACCGACCGTCTCCAACCCCCCCATGTCTGAATACATGTGAGTGGGAGAAAATGTAGCTTTGTTTGTTGCAGGAGTTCACTTCTTTAATCATCTTAGTTGTTTTATGCAATCTTTCGTTGTTGTTTTTGCAGGAACCAGACAGCTCTCTTTGGTGGAAATCCGCGGTATGAGAATGTGCCTCTGATTGGACGAGGCTCCCCACCTCCCTCGGTGTGTTGGGTCCCAGAGACCAAGTCTTTTATATAATGTTATATCCCTAGAAGCACATCACTCACTGACTCAGACTTTATTTGTAAAATTGTCTTTCACAACATTAAAATGACAAAGAACATATAATTTAATTTCTTCACGTAATATTTAAGCCCTCTGTATTTATTTTATCCCTGGTTAAAACATGGAAAAACTCTTCATTTAAATTAATCTCATTTTGCAGCAATAGAAGCTATTATTTTAGCTAGTTTACTTTTTAATTGAATTTTAAAAGATAACTAAAGGTGTAAAGAAATTCTGTGATTTATTATTTATATTAGTTTATTTATTTTGCCTCTCAACAACCTGGTAGTTTAACAGCAGTGTGTGGACCTTTAACATCCACCATAATTGTATGTGGTGAGATACTGAACCTTTCCATGTTGTCAACAACTTACAGTTTTGCTGACTTACAGGGAGGAGAATGAATATAGTTAATATTTAATTTGGACAGACCACCATTTAACCTCTCTCAGGACCTTTTTTTAAGAGAAAGTGATGCAGGACTTAATTCTTTAACTGTTGTCTCTGAACATTTTCCTCCTCACCGATTTATTTCACACACTGCTGGGCTAGTTTTCCCCTGTTACATCAAAGGGATAAAAATAGGAACATTTTGAATTAAAGTTTCATTAGGCGCAGCCTCCTTAAAAACATCCTGAAGCCAGGTATATGTGGCTACAATCATAAGTGCATTTTAGATCAACTTCCATTAAAAATAAATACATTTTCACACAATCATACTACTTATATTCATTTTTACACTATATTTTCAGAATATGCAATGTTCTCTGCCTAATTATTTGTTTCCTAATTAACACCAGTAAGTAATAGACTTTTAGATTTTCCCCCATGACTATAACTGTGCAGAACCATGCAGTCGTCTTCAGCTAACTGCTTCTTTTATATATTTTCTTCTGCGTTTGTTTGTCATATGTGTGTGTTTGTATTTTTCATTTCTATATCCCCTCTTTCTTTTATCAACTTTTGGAGATTTACTCTCAGCCGTATAGAAATCCAGTAAGTCTTTTTCTACTTCTCCTCAGGATTAACTTCTTCCCACTTCCTTTGTTGTACAGTATCTTCACCTCTGTATCACTTCATACCACTTTGGTTTCTGTGCAGTTTTTCCTGTTTGGCATGGCTTTTAAACCTCACGACTTGTCCTCATTCCAGATGACTTCTCCTTTCACCTAGAGCAACGTTATGTCTCCCCCTGGTGTTCGCAGGGTGGTAGCTTCAACACTGCATGAAGTCTTGATTCAGTCACTATACTCAGCAACTTGGGATGAGCTAGCAGGCAGATGCATCTCAATAAATTAGTATATCGGCAAAAAGGTTATTTATTTTAATAATATAATTAAAAATCTTAAACTCATTTAGATTTATTACACAGGGAGGTGAAAAATAAAATATATACACTAAAAAATGTTTTTGTAAAACATAAAAATGAGCATACTATAAACTATGATTCTGCATTGTACAAGAAATGTACTAAATGCAAAGTCTGTTTTGTTCTTGCTTCTCACACAATGACACTGTTGTTAATAAACCAGATATTAGCACTTTTAGAGTGAAATGCTAAAAGTGTTTAGTATATACTACTGGAAAGGTGGAAACCAGCATCTTCATAAAGCTTGCCAGCAGAGGGAAGCATGAAGTGTTGTAATATTTCCTGGTAGACGATGACACTGATGTCGGGGTGAATAAACACAATGAACCAAAAGCAGCAGATGGCAACACAAATCATCACCAGCATTAATCTGTATCTCAAGTAACTTGGATTCTGTGGCTCTTTGCTTTTTGTCCCAATTCTGCTGCATTGTATTCCAAGTGAAGTGCAAAATCTACTTCAATCAGAAAAGACATTTTTCCTCCCACTCAACTTTACATTAATATTTTTAGTTCCACTACTTTGACAACAGCCACCTTCATCAGCAATTAAAGTTTGTGGCTTCCCCTTATTGGTCGGGGAATCAAACGACTGTTGAACAACTGTAAAGTCATCAGCCATCACCATGATTGTGTCAGGCATAACATAAATCTTTATGAGTTTTACTTTTTTAAATTAATTACTGAAATTGAGTAACTTTTTGAAGCTAATCAAATTTATTGAGAAGCACCTGGAAAAACATAATTTATTTATTTTAATGAGTATTTTCATTGAGCAGAAATTATGTTTGTTGGAGTAACTAATAGGAATGAGTCAAAGGAATATTCCACTGAAAATGTTATCTGTTGCTGACTCTGTGGACCAGCTGCTATCCTTTGTTGAGGATAGCAGCTGGTAAACATTTATTTGCTGCCTAGAAGAATAAAAGGTTCTGTTCTAGCAGAGACAAATATACAATTGCTAGGAAACATTTGCAAAGGACTTAGCATTGCATAAGATAGATTTTCAGTGGACCACTTCTTCATGTCTCTTTCCTTCTTTATTTGGTCCTCTCTGAAGACTTACCCTGCTCTGAGCGTTCATGTAAAATATTTCTGTATATGTCTGTGTTTGTCTTTCCTCCACAGTACTCACCTACGATGAGGGCCACTTATCTCTCCATGACTGAGGAGCAGAGCAGACACTTTGGAAGCGACTTCCAAGCCTAGACTTCTATCTAACATCTGCGAGGAGGGAACCCGCAAAAGAGCAGGAAGCAGCTGTTGGATGCATCACAGAGGACAAACTTCAACGTCTCTTCAGTCCAGAACTCCGGGTGACCTGTGAGGTTTCAGGCCAAAAGAAAAAAATAATAAAAGCCAGTGCTGTTCTTCACTACAGTGCCTTTCAAAAGTCATCATGCCACTTGATCTTTTGCATGCACATTTTGCACTACAAACAAAAGATTTAATATAATTAATTGGGTTTTTTTTTGTAATAGACCAACACAAATTGTGACTCATTGGGAAGTAGAGTAAAAATGATACAAGATTGTTAGGATTTTTTGCAAATACAAATTGTGTAAAGTGTGGCTTGCACTTGCATTCAATCTACTAAGGTAACTTTTTCCTGCAATTAGAGTTTCAAGTTTTTGGTTTGTAAAGAAGATTAAACTCTTACAGATTTCTTCAACAATAGCTTCCTCTCACCACTCCTCCATAAAGACTCCTTTGTGAGGTTCATAAATCTTAGGTGACATGTTAACAGTTTCTTGAACCTAAGCTGCGGATGTCTGCAACTCAGAGTAATGCTCTTCTAGATCAGTTTGTAGTTGTGTGATATTCCTTTCCTTTTCACACGGCTGCAGGTGACTTTTAAAAGCAATTGATTACGCTAGGTTTTATTTAGGGGTATTAAAAATAAACAAGGCTAAAAACTGATGCACACCAACCTTATTTATGTTTTTTTCTTTATTCATTTATTTTAATTTTATTTCAACTTCTAAAATTGTGTATCGATTTGCTTCCACTTCTTGATAACACAGTATTGGGCTATGACATAAAAAACCCAATAACTACATTGAAGCTTTTGGTTGTAACAAAATCTGAAGAAGTTCAGTCAGTATGAGGACATTTGCTAGGCACTGTATTTCAAGGTCCTGACTGACACCCTTTCACATGTTTGAAGAATTTTCTTAACATTACATTACCTATTCTATAATTGTTCTTTGGTTCACTTGATATCGAACGAAAAGTTCAGAAACATCTTGAAAGACCAGATTAGATAGTTTTCAAATGAAGATTCTTCTGCTTGTCGCTCTGTGAAGCTTTTTGTCTGACTTCTCACAGCTTACGTCTGGATATTAAAGATTATCTCAAAAAAGTAAAATCTGAAAAAGGAAAGATTTTATCTCATGATATGCCACGGAGTTGAAAGTTGTGAAGCACAAACCCAGCACTGAAGGCACACTGCAGGAGGTAATGGTGAAGAGCATTTTTTTTTTACATTCTTACACAAACAAGCTTTATGTTCCAGAAACCGAAAAACTACCTTGAGACCTTCGCTTTTGTATATAATGTGTAAAATAACATGCTATTCTTTTTTTATTTAGAGTTCTTTAAATTGTGTCCCATTTTTATATATTTTTTCTAGTTTTTGTGGCAATATCACACAAGATCACCCTTTTTTCTGTGGTCTAAAACGTCATTAATTTTTAATGTGCATAAATAATCCAACCAATGCAGATCATAGTCAGGTAAGCTGTGCTGTTCTGACTCTGATTATTAAAAAAACTGTTTTCTTCCCCCTTTAAATCCAGTCATTCAAACAGCACAATTTTATTGACTAATTTTTTGTAAGAATTTAATACAGGCAGTGTTGATTAATAGTATTTTTTGTAGCATGTTACACTGTAAAGGCACCGAGTGTGGTGCTTAATTTTGTGTCCCAAAACATGAAGTCTAATTGTGAGTTGAATAAACCAGTTTGAGTACAATGAGTGATGAGTCTTTGTTTTGCTGCTAGATGAATAAAAACAACAGCAACAAAAAAAAAACACAAGTAGAAACAAAAATATATTACAATGTAAACAAAATATCTAAGAATTAAGGAGAATAGGTCAACCAACAAAAATATCTTCTGGACTTTCATGGTCTAGGATGTCAGAACATCGACTCTATCGTCGCTGAGGACTGATGAATGAGATTTATTAGATATTAGAATGAAACAATATGTCTCTCATTGTACCAGAAACATCTCCTAGGTCAGACTGACGTTGCATATGTATGGTAGGAACCCAGGCAGATGATTCACACAAGTATACAGGGCTCTGAGGCTAACATCATCTGGTCCTGCAGCCTTGCTATGATTCAGTCTCCATCTGACTTTTCACCTGACTGAGTTTGCGCTTCAGCTTTTTCCTGGTGAATATTCAGTATTTAACATAGACTAATAACTAGTTGCTTATGTTTTATGAAGTTAATTTAAAAGGAGTCCAAAATAATTTGAGTAAATAATGTTTTTTTTCATGAGTCATATATTTTTTACTTGGACTGGCCGTCTGTGTTAGGTTGAAACTAATCTGCACTGTGTATTCTCTTCCATCCAGCAGATGTCAGCGTAGTGTTGCTAAAGTATTACTGACTATTAATCTGACCGGGTGGAGCCCTCCTTTTAACATAGCACAATAAAACCCCGAAATAGTCGGATGTTAGAAAAAAAATAATAATAAAAAAAACCATCAGCTGGGGCTCTACTTTTGTTTCGCATTGTTGGTTAAACATTAAATTCTAAATTAATTAATTCAACAAGTTATATTATGCTATTACAATTGAATGTTATTCTACACATTCTTCAGACATTTATACCAAAGCTTTTGGGTGATGGGCAAATTGTATAATGGGCAAATTGTGGGTTGATTCCAAAGCACCTAACCCCAAGTCGGCTACTGAACTGAGTATCGTATGATACGAGAATGTGTGTGTATGTGAATGAGAGTCAAGAGTGAAAGCTCTTTGAGTGGTCAGTAAACTAAGAAACTGTTGTATAAGTTCAGCCCATTTAAACCCTATTCCAGCAGGAACAGAAACACTTATAACTGAATCATGAACACCATGTGGCCTGCAGTGCTGTAGATGTGTCACCTCCTCGATAAGTTGTTGTTGATGCATCCTTACAGTAATTTTAGTAGGCTTAAAGTTCAACAACGTTCTCACGTTTTCTCCATCTGTGGAAAATGGCACTTACTGTGATTCACTGGAGTCCCATAGCCTTAGAAATTGCTTTGTAATCCTCTCCAGAATTCATTTACTACTTGTTTTTGTCCATCTTGAGATTAGAATATTATTTATTTTTTTCTTCAATGAGTCTACTTCCATTTGTCAGGCATGCTCCATTTACTGCAGATGTTTTTTTTTTTTTATTCGGGTCTACTTGTGGCTATTGCAGGAGTTTGCAACCATTTCAATCCCCCCCCAAAAGAAATAAAGAGTAGTTTTCCCTTCACATTCTTTATCTTATAATTATGATTCAGTATCTTATAATTGTGACCTGGGGTGTAATAGTTATGAAGTATATGAGCTTATATAATGAACAAGTATTTTTGTTTTGTTTGTTTTTACTTTGACCTGACAAAATATCGGAGTGTTTTATTTTACAATCGGAAGTGTGTTACTATTGTTTACAGTAGCCGTAGCTGCCTTGATAACGCCTGCGCCGCATGTCTCCAGGGACAACACTCACGTACGCAAAAGAAACAAACGCTCACATACAGAAACCCAGCAGCAGCAGCAGGCAGGCAGCGGAGAGGAGGGGAATGAAGCAGGTGGAAGTGCTGCTATCGTTACCTGACTCATTCTTCTTTTCCACAGGAGGGAGATGATTTTTTTTTTCTTCTCTCTCCTGCGTTTCCAAGCTGTTGCGCAGAAATCCAACATTCACGAGGAGAAGAAGTGGGAGCGTTGACTTACTTTAACAAACACAGAGGAGGATAAAGCGCGTGGCAGAGGAAAAAAAAGTAACGACCAAGCATTGTTAGGTTGGTGGCTACTCGTGTAAAAAGTGTATGGAGACTGTTAGGAATAATTAGAAAGCAGAAGCCATTAGTCAGAGAGTCTCTAAGCGTGTGGTGCTTGAGGGTGTTAGGGGAAGGTGGCATGCAGGTGCCCACACCGCAGAACGAGATGGTCCAGTGCTGCGTCCGGTGTTGAAGCTGTTCCCCTCAGCTGGACCCGAAGCGAACATGAAGGACACGGGGGAATCAAAGGACCAACAACTAACTGTAAGTTTAAAAAATGTCTTTAAACTTAGTTTTTTACAAGTTACTTTATGTTCATAACAAACATGCAAAAGCAATGTATTACGAACATTGGGCCTAAATGTTTCCTGTTTCATTGACGTCTTTAATATTTCTAGTGTAACTTTTGTTGTAGTAATGCTTCCATTGAGTGATGCATATGTAATTGTCATCTTATTAGACATTTGTTTGACTATATTAAAAGGTGAATTGCACAGGCAGGCATACGTTTTGAATTGCTGTCACCACTTGTTTTTCTGTTGGCATCGTATATTCAAGGTTATGAACATTGTTAGTTGTGATCCACATGCAGAAAAGACATGCTTCACATGTCTTTTCTACCTTCAGACATGTTTACTGTGTACCCTGCATAATTGTGGATGATATCGAATGGGGCTGGTTATGGTTTTCTATAAAAAAAAAATACACATTTTACTTGCCACTCTTTAATGAAGTAAAAATATAACCCTGCATTAAGCTTCTCCATAGCATTATCCCTGACTTATTTTATGTGTTCCTTAGTCTTCTCGCTAATCGACTCTATTTACTAATCAAGTAACCTGTAAAGGCAATTCGTTGCAATTTTTCAAACATGTTTTAATATGAGTGTCAAGAAGGTTAAATGGACTTCCCAATTTCAGATTTTTATTGGCAAGAATCTTTAAAAACTATTTATTTTTCTTCCTTTTTGAGTCGGCCACTCACATAAAATCCCAATAACTGACATTGAGGTGGTATTTTTAACATAACAAACACCACCTATGAAAACAGAAACTAACAATTTACATTACAGACATAATGAAAGTAAGGTACATGTGGCCACTGTGTATTTTTCTATTTTCCCCTGTTGTTTCTCATTATACCTCCCAATGTCATCCACTGTTGCTATTATTTCTTCAATTTCCACTCGCTCTGCCTGCGCTGTGTTCTGCAGTGCACACCTGAATTATTGAGGTGGCTGTTTCAGCTGCCTGGTCTCTCTTGTCCAGCATGTAATAAAGCTTCCACAATGTGCTGATGGACAAAAAACCATAGTATGACCATCTGGTGCCTTGGTCAGTATGATATATACCAGGCTTATTGGCGTTATTATAAGACATCTTGCAGCACATTTCTTACCCTAAGATCACATATCGACAAAAAGTCTGATTTTATCTCCTCCACTATTTCTCTAAGCCTAATTTGCAATGCATTTGGATTGCACAAAATATCAGATTGTAGTTGTTGCTGTAATATTATTGTCTGAAATAATACAAACACATATGATTTGCATATGGTATAGCCAGCTGAATGCAACATTCAGCTGGCTATACCATTTCCTTTTGTGTTGAGCTCCATTTGTTTATTTAGCCAGTTGGATGGACATCCACTGTCCTCCCCCGATCTAGAGCTTGTTGAACAGAATAAGGTTTCCTTAAAATCACCCAGGCCTAGGATGCAGTACTTGTTGTAATTCTACGATTTTCTCAGTAAATAGTTTTGCATCTGCCCAATTTAGTGTTCATAGCTACAATCTATAGACTATAGATTGTAGCTACAATCTATAGCTACAGTGCTGTGTTTAATTTGAAAGTACATTCTTATCACATTAAGCCACATCCACTTACTCAAACACAGCACCTCCTAATCTGTCAGATTAGGAATTGCTGTAAGCCTGTTGGTTAATTGTAACAGATAACCTGCCAGTGTATTCATTGTTTTCATATTTTGCCACCTTACAACTGGAAATGTCAACATTTTTTTATTTGGATTTTATATGATAATATGTAGGATAATAATTGTGGAATTATAGAAATGACTATTTTTTGACTAAAAACATATAAAATTTAGCTCTTTACTCTGATATTCCTAAGTAAAATCCCAAGTTCTTGGGATCAACAGGGTTGATCCCATGATTTATACATTTCATGGAGCAGTGTTCAAATGTTCATCAATAATGTAGAGAAAATTGCACAACTGCAAATATTGACCTGACCTGACAGAAATACAGCCTAAAGCTTCATAGTAACTCCAAAAGAGCTGTAAGGATCTACAGGTCTGGTGGGAGAATCTGCAGATTTACCAACTGCTTTTATGGAAGAGCACCCTGAGAAAACCATTGTTGAAAGCCAGCCATATGAAGCTAATTTGGCAGTTTGCCACAAGACACATTGGAGCCATGGCAACCATGTGGAAGAAGGTACTCTGGCCAGATAAGAGCAAATTGGACCTTTTTTTTGCCATGTGCAATGCTACATGTGAAAAAAACCTAACATTCTGCGTCATCCTTGACTACATAATCTCCAGTAAGAAGTGTGATGGTTGCAGTATCATAGTGTGGGGATGTTTTTCTTGTGCTGAAATTGGGACTAGTCAGATTATTGTTTGGAAGCCAGATAGACCCAAATACAAGACAAGAAGAAAACATTTTGGCTGAAAAAAGAGTTGAGAGTCTTTGCTTTGCTAGCAGTAACTTTACCTGCTAGCATGACAACAACCAAAACACAGAGCCAAAGTTTCAAACGAATTGGTCAAACTATATTCATGTAAGAATGATCCAGTCAAAGTACAAACCTAAATCCTATGGAGAATCTTGCAACTACAGTCAAAGATGGTTTCAAACAACAATCATGTAAGGAAGCTGAACAAATCCATTATAAAAAAACACCTACAAAATAGGCAGAGTTTGCACAAACAGAAAAAAAACAAGTATCAAGAGCAACTTATTATGAACTATGCTTTAGTGTGTGTATTTTGTTAAGGATATATTCCTAAAATTTTGGTAAATACTGTAAATATTTCATTAATTTTCTTTAAACGGCCTGAAAAATGTCTACCTTTTGTTTCTTTGACATGTTGTTTGTCATGCTTTCACTATGAATAGAATTTTGAATTTGGCTGTTGTTTAGTTCTCAGCAACTCTTAGTGTGAAATTTTAAATTTGTACTTTATCTTGTTTATTTTTCTAAGAAAACCACCCTTGCCATATTCAAAAACATTCTTTGGAAACAAGGAGTTGTGTTTGAGTGATGGTTCACGTTTATTATTTGCTTATTAGGTCTCGGCCTGGTAAATTGGATCTCACTGTGTCAATGAAATTCAAGGATGACTGAATTCATATTGCTTGCCACAGGTTGCCTTGAGGATTCGACCCCTGAGTGATGCTGAGCAAGAGGAGGGGGCGACCATTGTGGCCCACAGAGTGGACGACCAGGTGAGATGGCCATTATTTACTTTTATCTTCTTGTGCTTGTGTGGCTGATGGGGTTGGTGTGCGTTTACGTGGGAGAAAGCTCTTCTTTTTTGTCTCTTCCGCATCCCTCCTGCATGTCATGAGCCTACAGAGATAAGATATCTGTAGGGACCTGGCTAAAGCCAGGCAGCTCTTTTTGAAACTTTGTAAAGCTCAAATGTCACATTTGTTTTGTAAGTGAATGCAGACGTGAGAGTGACCTTTCAAGCTACATGAGAACAAAAAAAATCCATAAACAAACATCTAAATGTGTCACCACTCTGAATGGCTTTGGTTAACTTATATCAGCAACAACGAGGCTGTTGAGCATTTCTAATACTGAACACTATACTCAATCAGAATTTCCAAAATAAAATCTAATAGAAAAAGCTAGGGCTGCAGAAGCAAAAAAGCAAAGTCAGTCAACATTACAAATAAAAGCCAGCTTCTTATAAAAAACTAATAATACATCAAACTCCAGAGTTGAATGTTCTAACAGCTGTGTATGTGCTTCTTTTTTCCTTCAACACAGTTTAAGGTTGATTTCTCCCTTTACAAGTTAGTTTTTTTTTTTTTGAAAGGACACATGTTTAATGGAAAAATTATAAAACATTATTTGTTTAAAGAAAAAACAACAAAGGTGTCAGTTTGAACCTTCGATTCATATCCTCTTTTAATACTTTTCATATGTAACATTTCGAACTTTGTCTAAAAAGTCCTCTAACATGGTTGAAATGGTGCTTTTTTAGTGGTTTAAAAAGCTAGGTACAGAATTAACAAAATGCTAAATTGTGAAATGGTGAGCAGGCAAAATGACTTTCCAGTTTCTATCATAACAATGCTTTTTTTTTTGCGCATCTGTCTTATAAAGGTGTTAATGACTGGCTGCTTGAAAGCTCTCAAGTTAGCAATCTATCCCATGACCATACAGGTCATACGATTTCTGTATTACAAGTCCTGTTTTCAATGGAGTCGTGTAATATTCAGATTTTCTCAGATCTGATCTTTTAAATTTTACTTGCATGAATTGAAAAAAACTTAAAAGATCTCACTGTGTGTTAAAAATCCATATGATTTCACTTTTGGAATTGTGAATACTGAAATGAGTGGACTTTTACTGATTTAATGATGTTGACATGTATATGAACACAAAGCATACTTACTGAGCATGTTACCTGTGATCTTGGACACATATGCCACATGTTCAGACTCCATGAGGACCCATATTCACCATTAGGCTTTACCTTCAGCCAGAGGCCCTTGGGGACCCTTTAGCAGCATTTGGAATGATGATGAAGGCAGTGCAAATGCTAATGAAGATTTAGACTGATAATGTGCAGAGGTGTTTCCTCACTCATTAAAACATTTCTGTGAACGCTGGTTATTAGCAGTTTTTCTTAGCCAAACACAAAGCTGATATTATGAATGCCTCCCTGCTGGCTAAAGAGGGTGTATTATTTAAAATTCACCTTTATGAGCTTTATATCATGTTGTTGTGATATTCCCTCATCAAACTTGGAATGTTGCTTTGACTCTTTCATGCATGTCTGAGAAATTCTTGAATCTCCTATGGCAAACATTTGGGTGCCTAAACGGTTGCTGATACCAAAGCTACAAGTACACTGTTGTGGTGACGTGATGGAGTGTCGGGAAGAGCAGGAGCTTATTAAAGAAACAGAAGTCAATGTCAAGGTGCCAATCTTTTTTTGGTTATGTTTATTCTATGAAGCATTTTTATAGCAACAAAATGTAACATAGTTACTTGATTATGCTGTAAAATGGTACCATGTGCCTGGAAAATACATAATATCCCTTCTTCAGTAAAAGTGCCATGTGTGGAGCGGACGGGTGGCAGTGGTGTGATGATCAGTTTAAATAAGTTTAAACTTATTTTAAAGACAAGACTGGAAACCAATTCTCGAAAGAGATAATCTGTTTGGCTGAGATTTGACTTGTTGGTTAGGTGTAATTCAATTATACCTGCTCTTACCTACGACATCAGCACTTCTGCCTGCCATGACATCACGATAACAGGCTTGGACTCAGGGGATTAGAGCATAACAACAGGGTTGTAGCCATGGTGCTGACAACCACCCCCACACCCCCACCCATTCACAGCATATTACAGGGCCTTGTTATTGTCTTTAGCTCAAGCAACCACATCTTCGAAAAAAAGGACTGTCCTCTGTTACCTGTGCAACATGCTGCAGGGTTAATTCTCTTCCCAAACAACACAGTCCATATTATAAAGAGACATTTGCATACAATGTATAAACAAACCTTGTTGCTATTTTTATTTCTCTGTCTGACATTAACTCAAGCCCAAATCTTTTGCTATGTTAGGTCAGTTAGGATAACTAAATTAAATAATTTTTGCTTGTTATAAAAAGTCTATCAGTTTATGTGTATTTTCTTGCTATTTGGAAGAATTGTCTACTGAATGGTGTAAGTGAACCAGGTTTGTAGGGCACCTTCCTCACACACACATTTTCTCCTCGGCCCCAACAATGTTTAATGAGACTGCAATTAAGGCTTTGTCACTTCACTAAATTGAGTTTGTTATCTTAAAAGCGCTTTGTAGCTAATTTGTGTAATGATTGGGATTATTAAAGGACCCTTTTCTGACAAAGCTTTAACATCCTGACTGATGTCTTGAGTTGTTGCTTCAATATTTGTGCAAAATGTTCTTTTCTTGTGATGCCATCTAATTTTAAAATGCATCGGTCCACTTTGCAGTTAAATCCCCACAAACATGATGCTGCCCTGTTTGTACTTCGCAGTTGAAATGGTGCTTAAAGACTTCAGGCCAAACACTCACTAAGCATTTTAGTTTCTTCAGACAAGACATTGCTTGAAAAACCGAGGAGAAATCTTTGGAGGAATGGCAACTTCTAGATAACCTTTGTGAATAATGATATTCTCATACCATCTTCATCCAGTCAGCATCTTCACAAGGTTTTGTTCTGGGGTCGAGTCACACATTTCACACCCAGACATGTTTATCTCTGGGAGGCAGAAACCATCCCCTTCCTGAATAGTGTAATGGTTTGGCATTCTCAGGATTTGTATTTCAGGATAATTGTTTAAACAGATAGCTATGTTTGCATACTGTCCCCAATGGTGATCCACTTGTGGAGGTTGATAATTCTTCTCCTGATATTTTGCTTGTTTTTAATTTCTTCTATGACTGTTTTTTTCCCAAAATGTCACACATTGAAGCATTATGTCTGAGGTATTGCTTTAAGTTACGTCAACAGGTCGCCATCAATTTAACTTACTTATCAAAAGATATGACATTATGAAGTTAGCGCAATCAAATTTTCTAAAATCATTTATGTATCTGAAGCTAATAAAGCCATGCGTTTTGTTTTTTCGTTATTTTATTTTATATGTCAATAGTTTGTTATTTAAAAAATGGAAAAAAATAACAATTTAGCAATCCTGACAGACTTAAAATGAGCTAAGTTTAGCCTAATTTAATTCCAGGTAGTGAGACATTTTCTATATGCTTTTATGAATGTGTATGTAAATGGTTTTATTCAACTGTTCCTCTCAAGAGCGTCTGACACTGACAGTCATGCTGAGTGGTCTCTGTTGTGTTATATCACGCCCAGTTTGGCACGTTCTTAGCAGAGGATTAATGGAGCTTACAATGTGCACTTGTTATTGTGACAGGAAGACTTTTTTAACCAATAGGCTTACAGAAGCTGTCCTCACCTGAATGGAAGAAAGGGGGCATTAACATGAGCATTTATTGGGATTATAGTATAACTAAAAGCTGAATCTGTTTACACCATCCTTTATTACATGTTTTTGATGCATATCTATATTGAAACACTTAAATATTACACCTAAACTACATATTTAGAAACATAAAATATTTTGTAGTAATTAAGTTGTGAGACAGTAGACACTCAAAGACCATATGGCCTGCGGGTTGCGCTCAGACAGATTAGCCGTGTTGCTGGTGGCTGACTTAGCTGCCTGAATGGGAGTAGCCATATCTAGCTGTACTGGCAGAAAGCAGACAACTCAAAGCTGGTTAAGTCTGCGGAGATGAGCTCATTGAAGGGATTTATCCCAGGTTAAGCCTTCTGCCACCTGCTCTTTTTCTCTCTGGGTCTTCCCCCACCGGACAGCCTCAAGGACTCACTCTGATTTGTTTTTATCTGTCCTTATATACCTCTCCGACACAATGAACTTGTGGTAGCAATACACTGATCAGCGTGTCTGGTAATGAGACATTTAAAAGACTGAAGACAGGCTGTTAGAGTTTTCTTTAAATTATAAGCAAAACTAAATCCTTCATATTTCTTTCAAACAACATTTCAACATCAGTTTACCATAGTGGGCCAGAATCTGACACACTAAGGACAAGTGTGAATTGACCCTCTTATTGGTTTATGCTTAAGAACATTGTTAGCTTTGACTTTGAAGTCTCAGACAGTGTTTTCTTTTCTACCTTATTATAGAATGCCATGAGAAGAAGTGAAAGGTTGTAGTTAAGAGGCTAAAAGCTTCGCTAAACTTAGGCTCTTAGAGATAAGGCTAGTCCCTCAACTCTGTAAACAAGACACCTGAAACTGTTGATGTCTCACCAACAATTTATCTCAAATGACAAACACTAATTTCAGGAATTGCATTTTTTTTTTGTTTGACTGACTTTGAAACTATGCACTATCTTTTGTGGAATCCCAGTGGAATACCTTAGTGAAAAAGTAAAGGGGTTATGAATACTTTAGCTTGATACTATTTACCCTTCTGCCAACAAGTATTTTTTCTACATGTACATGAATATGTGTTGCTTAAAAATCACATTTCTAAAATTATGTTTTCTGAACATGAAATATGTTTCCTACTTGGACATCAAACTTGTTAAGCAGTTCTGCCTGTAGGAAGCAGATGGGAATGTCTTATGGTGAGCCCTCGTTTTCATGTAGAAATGACATTTAAAAACTCAATTTCTTTTCACCTACACATTTTCAAGCAACCAGCAAATTGCTAGAAAGTTATAATCATTGCCATAATATAACCACAGATGAATGGGCTGGGATCAACACATGGCTAATGTTCTTGTATTAATTGTGCAACTTGGACTGCCAGGATAAAATGTGAGTTATTACCAGGCATTGATTGTAGCATATTAGGTGCATCATTTAAAAGTAGCACTGCTCTTGTCTGGTGTTGGATTTAAGTGCTTTATCACAACTAGAACAGAGATTTTAAGTAAGATCTTTCTTCATGTGGTCCATTGAAATAGGCAGGGTTATATGCATAGAGGCAGAGTGTTCAAGGCCAATTCTGGGTCACAGCAAGGGTTTAAAAAATATGCAACATTTTGCAGTCTTGATTATGACATCCAGGGCACATTTTCTGCCTTTGTGAAGCACAAAACACTTTGTGCCAATGTAGAGTTGCAGGAAGTCCGAATGCAGTGCTGTCAGTGAAAGGAGATTCAAATTGCCTTCTTCTTAGAGCCTGTGTTGCAATATGTCTCATTTGGAAGCACTATTGTAAATTGGAGTCTTTCCACAATAACAGTATCTAGTGTCTTGTACTGATTATATAGGTGGAATCTAGTAAATTAAAATATCATATAAAGGTAAATTTACTTTTAGAATTAAATTCAAAATGTATGTGAAACACACAACCATACATGCAATTGTATCAACAAAATATAGCCAGAAAATAATACATAGAAGGGCTGACCACAGTAAGCCGTGCAGGACTCTGTGCTTTTGTTTCTATTTATGTTTAAGGCACTTTTTTTTTTACCTATGAAGTAAAAGCTTTAAAATTGGTTCAGTGTTTTATTATTTGTGACAAACTTTTCTAAATCTGGGATTCTTTTGGACATTATTCTAAATGAGTAACACAATAGAAGTTACTTACGATGTGTCTGATTGTGAAACATGTTGAGGCACTTCTGGTACAAAGACAGATATTTTACACAATTTCCTGCTGTTCAACATCTCCGTATTTTGCTGTGGAGTCTATGTAGCTGTATATGGCCACATCATCTGCATACGTGACACCTTAACTATTTCAATATAATTTGTTAGTATTATACAACATCAGATGAGTTGTGACTTTAAAAAGGCCTCTTTGGTGCACAATTGAGCTGCATTGAGCAGTTCTCATACTGAAAACTAACATTTGCTGTACATTTTGTGAATAGGAACCAATTCTCTGAAGGCCTTTTAGCTTTTTCAGTTTATGTGAAAGAGCTTCATGATTTATTGCATCCTAAGCCTCTTTCAGGTCTAATAACTCTGCAACGACCTTTGCATGAATTACTTCATCAATATGGTGTGCCATGGAGCCAATGAGTCTTTTTCATATGACGTGTTAGGTAAGCCCACATTGCTTTTGAAATGGCCTTCTGCTTACTTGTATAGTAGGTTTCTCTTACCTAGCTGTTGACAATGCTCCAGAAATTGTCTTTGGGGTGTAAGTCACTCCAGTTTTATTTATGATGGAATATGGACAAAGTTTTTGCACAAATATGCTTAATCAGTTCAGTTTTATAAACATAATTTATTAACACCATTTATTTACCCAGTTTATTTTGTCCTCTGTTGGCAGAGAGTTCTGATTACAACAATACTATTTTAGAAATCTGAGAATAACTAAGAAGGGGGAGCTTTTGTGTACGGTGTTTTTTGTTTGTTTGTTTGTTTTTTACAAGACTATGTGTTTACATACCTTCTTGACTGAATTAGAGAAGGAAAATAAAAATACAAACAGCCTTGATCGCTTCATAGTTCTATCCTCTTTTCTCACAAACTGTGCTATAATAAGGACAAGAAAGGGAGAGATTCATTTTGATTGACAAATTTAGTTCACCTTTCTTCAAAAACTGGGTTAATTTGTTGACCCGGCTTACCTGTCTATCCCAGAAAGCAGATAATCTTTGCTTCCCTCTTGTCCTGTACTCAACCTCCTTGTTTTGACATTCTCTTCCTGACTCTTCAGATCTGTGCACATCCCTCTAAGTCTCTTTTGGAAAAACAGCCACAGGGGCATGTTTGTCCCTGTTTGTGTGTCTTGAATGTGGTCCATCTCAGTGGCCTTCCTGCTTTAAAATGCTTGGTCTAGGTCAGAGGGCGAGGCGTAGCAGCTTATTATGGTGGCCTCTGAAGGACAATAGATGATTGAGCAGCCATTTTGTCACTCCTGATATACAACTAAAACCTTTTTTGAGTCACAGCAGCAGTTTTGATGTATGAAGCTGGATTTTTATTGCAACCACAACATAATGTAACAAAACAAGTGAGCAGATAAAGCCATCAAGCTGAAGTGGCTGTGAGTCATTTCCATCCTAATTTGCCCTTAGCCATCCTTTGAGGCTAAAGCAGTCCACAGGGCAGAGGAGAGGAGGAAACAACCCAGAAAGCTTTATATATTTCTGTCATTAGCTAAACAAGGCATGCTGTCTCTCTTTTTTTGCAATAGAGAAATCTGAGTGGGTGTCCTTTCTGAGAAGAATCATGAGCAATATTTCTGGGTATTTAATACCTCTACGCAGAAAGTTTAGGCTATCCATGGGTGTGTCACCTTTAATAAATGGAAAGCTAATATTGGTCAGCAACAATGTTCCCTCTAATTTTTCATGTAGCTGGGCATACACACAGCCTCCCTGAGCACACTGAGGACCACTGTGAGCAA
>CAEFZY010044652.1:0-10576 GCA_903066815.1 Brachyrhaphis roseni
TTCAGAAACTACAGCGGCTGTAAAGATCCACAGCAAAGGTAAAATAACCCGAACAGGTGATCAACTCATAACCACTCGCACTTTTTACTCTCTCTCTCTTTGTCGTAAAACACACCCGTTGCCGTGGCAACGGCCTGAGCCCCGCGAGCCCAGCAGAGATTACATTAAAAACATTCAGTCCGTTACGATATCAGGTTTCCAGGCTTGATATTTATTTCTCGATTATTAATAACTCTCTCCTCTGTAGTGATTGTGTAGCTAATTTAAACTCCTGCTAGTCAGTCGCTCTTTGAGTCGCTTTTTTTTGTAAATGGAATCGAAACGCACTGAATTGCGCAACACCTTGTTGAACAATAATTATTAAGATTATTAATTTTAACACGTTTTGTTGATTTTATTATTATTTAATGAAGCTGCAAACGTTTGGATCTTAGTGAATATTTTTGATAAGCGGGTCAGAACAGGAAGTTCTGGTCTCAGCGTCCTGGCGGCCTTCAGTTTGTCACCTGATGACGCGATCGACTCAAAACCTTCCCGCGATCGACCGGTAGATCGCGATCGACCTTATGAGCACCCCTGCCCTAGACAATATAAAAAAATAGCAAAATTAAGACAAACAAATCTGATGTTCTTCAGTTTCTTTATTACATGACTTTCTAACGTTGGTTGTGATTTTGGACTTAATAACTCATGCCCATCTGAAGGCCGAACTCAACACAGTCATAGTAGATTTTCTACCTCCAGAAGAACTTCACATTGACTTTCCTCCATCAATTTTCTTACACCCGTTGGGGTGTTGAGGGCTGCCGGTGAATGTCTCCAGTGGTCAACGGGTGAGAGACAGGTCTTCAGTCCATCGCAGGGCAACACACAGACAGACAGGACAAACAATAACACAAACACTCACACCTAAGGAGAATTTAGACAGACAGACCCAGAGTACCCAGAGAGAACTAACCATGCACAGGGAGAACTTGCGAACTCATGCAGAAAAACCCAGGGCCTGGAATTGAATCCAGGACCTTCTTGCTGCAAGGCAACAGTTCTACCAATTGCACCACTTTGCAGCTTGCATTAACTTTCATTCATTTTTCATTCATTTCTGTAACCTAACCCTTACTGTAGACCTAACCATTACCAGTACATGTGTACACTCAGTTCACACCTTAGTCCTAAACCTAGCCCCTTACCCACAAACCCACAAACTGTATTTCTTCTTATGGGATCCAGGTTCTACACACAGTTTGTTTCTGTAACCCAAAGCTATGTCCTAATGTTATTCACTTAGCCATTGATTTCTCTGCTAAAACAGACTTGCATTTCCATTTTTTATTTGTGTCTTGATGGCAAATAAAATTGCATTCATAATTAAAACATCTCCCTAAGCACGCACTGGAATAAAGAATTACCAATAAATTATTGCAGAAGCTTAACTTCATTCTGAAACATTGTTTACTTGTGGTCCAGTAATCACTTAATTTCCCACGGTGGATTTTGTAGATGAAAGCCTTCTCACTTTGTCCTCGAACACTTTTGACAAAATCTCAGCGGAGTGATGGAACAGCACTTGTCAGTGAAAAGCCAGTGTGGACATATTAAACAGTAATTGGACTGTATCGTACTTTTCTCTGCTTGTTGATGGAGGATGGTAGCAAGGCGAGATGTGAAGGTTAAAGATAAAAATGGTTAAACTTACGCTGCTTATAATTTGAGGAAGTAATTTGGTTCTGAATGTTCATAATGACGTTCTGGCATTGAACTAAGCCGCAGAAATATTTTTGATGTTTGTGCTACAATGGCAAATTAACTTTCTCTGAAGACAGAAAGAAAATCAGAAAAGGATTCTTTGCCTATCATTGGTAATGTTTGATGGGGGCTGTTGCTGCTAACAGCGTCCCAACTGAGGGTTTATAATAGAAAGTTGGCCTGGTTAGTATGACATTTCTCATATGATGAAGCCATTATTTAATTTTATGCATTTGCTCGGGTTATTTTAGCCAGTGTTTGTGCAGCAGTGATTGTGACTTTGGAACCCATTCTGGCCTCTGTCTTATTGTTAAATTATAGACACTAACCTTTCCTAGGTAGACAGATGTCAAGAATTCTTCTTTTCTGTTCTTGAATATCTTTAGATCAGGGCACTTAACCTACGTCATGTTGTTAGACAGGTCCTGTAGTGAGTTCTTGTTCCATCTGCTGTCTGAACTGGAAAATTCTCACTTCTGATTCGGAAAACACAGCTGGAACTCCCTCCTGAAGTCGGATTTCACTGGGAATCAGTGCAACAGAGCAACTCCGATTACCCCTAGTTACAACTTGCAGGGCAACTTTGTGTTTCAATATAGCCGCTGCTCGCATCAACAGTAAGTTGTGGTGTAAACATGCTTACTTCAGAAAACAAATTTGTAAGAGTGCGATTAAAATCAGTGTTTCATGTAGCTACATGTCCCTCCAGGATGTGGCTGTTTTTCTGTGATATTTACTGATTTTGCAATTCCTCTTTCAAAAAGTTGTGGTCAAAGCTGCAATTTCTTTTAAGCTTTATTTTTCCATAACATGGTCTAACAAGAAAGTTGAAATTGCTGTACATTGTTGAAATAGCACCCTAAAAAAGTTATGTAAATGTTTTTGTGCATGAAAAAAGATTTAATGAAAGAGAAAGTGAGTGAAGGGTGGAGTCGAGCTGGAGGGCGTGGAGGAAACCTCCACCTATGCTCTACTTACACAACACATGGGGTAAGTTGTGCCATCAGTCAATTTTTTCTGCCTATACTATATTATCAACACTGTTATGTTTACACTCCTGATAGTTTGAAAGGATGCACAATATCCTGAAACATATGCTGATAAATATAATCAACCAAACTGTGATTGCTTTGGTGTAGTGATGTAATGAAAAATACCTCATATCCCCCCAGGCTCTCTTATGCACAGTGCACTCCAACACCCATTTGTTTCGACTGTAATGGTATGAAGGAAATTTATTTTGCGGTAAAACTACACTTGCACTTTGTAAGCATTAGCTGCAATGCTGCAGCGCAACCCACTGAGTTCCATCGATCTCCACTCTGCTCAACACACTTCACCACCATTTGGTCTGATCCCCCACCAGGCAACAGTTCAGGGAGAATGTCCAATAAAAGAAAGGCTGTTTGTTTCCATGCATCATGCCAGTCAAATTAAAACCCCAACATTTTTATCAATCATTGAAATTCCTGTTAAAAGTTGACATGTTGGTCAGATTTCTACTTGTTGCAATGAGTAGAGCAAGGGTGTATCTTTGTGTTGCAAGTTGGTGGGGACAAAGAGGAGTGGGGGGAGAGGGGGCGGCTAGGGCGCTGATGCACCCAGTTACTGGAAGGCCTTTTCTTTTCTAGTGCTAAGAATAATGCCAAAACTTACATGTGAATGCCAGACAGTCTTATTCAATAAATTAGGATAAACATCCTGATCAGGCTTGTCAGATTAATAGCAACTTTCGAACATAATCTTTTAGAAGGTCTTAAAGATATTATGAAATATAAATATGTTAAAACATACATAATCTAATTAATCTATATAATGTCTTTCACTTGCTGATGAAACTGCCGACAAAGGAACTTTTCAGTCATATTGTGTAAACCAAATGAATCCTTGTCAGTACAAACTTTGTATTTTTCAATTATGAGATTCTGATTTTACAGCTCTCCCTCAGTAGGTTGGCGAAACCTTTTGACCTGTTGAATTACACATAGTGGATGAGTTATGATGTGTCTTTAATAAAGTAAATATTAAAGACGCAAAACCTGCCCCCAGGCTCTCCTATGCACAGTGAACTCCAACACCCCTTGGAGTGCACTTTCTTATCCTCCAGTAGGAGTTCAAACCATCCTCATGCTGGAGCAGCATCAGAGAATGTACAGTTAGGGGCATAAAGCCTTGCAGTTGATAAGTAAATATATAATGTCAAATATCTGATCAGCTAATCTTCAAAAAATAATCTTTCAATGTTTGTAGAACATTACATATAATAATCTGTATTTTCTTCACAATTTTTTAATGCCAACATGCCAGTCATCTCCCACTTTCTGCCTCTATGGACAGTGTGCATATGAGAAAAATTTGTAAACCTAAATATGCAATTATACAAATCCTTGGAGTGATGGATGGCTACCAAGTAGGTCAGATGTGCTGCTTTAGCACACTTTTGCAAATCAAAACCACTCATATGGTCATATCACTGAGATAGATGGCTATCTTAGAGAATAGATTAAAAGAAAAGTGATAAAATAACTTTTCTTTCAATCCTTTAATCAATAATACATTTTGTATTTCCTGAGGTGATCTTGTTTGATATGAACATCAGTTTGATGGTGTGAAACAACAGGACATATAGAAGCTTTCAGATAAAGTACAGAGTCACTTCAGGACTGCAGCCAATATGAGCAGCAGCTCATTATCTGAGAAGCTGCTGATGAGAAACAACATCCAATAAATTACAGGCAGGAAGTAAGTGATGGGAAGTGAATTGTTAAGCCACAGCTAATGGATTTCTACTGATAGAGGTTAAATAGATACGTTTCACTGGCACAAGGTAATTATAAAACATTGCAGGGAAACTTAAAGTTAGCCTCATTTTAAGCAACCAATTTCAGGTGCTTTATAAAACTTTTCTGCTTCAATAACAATTGCTGAAGTGAGCAGATTTCATGAGAGCGGAGACTACCATGATGTAGAGGACTCTCTTGCTCCCTCACACACACACGCACACCCCCCCCTTACAAGAGAAGTGTTGATTGGAAGCTCTGCTCCGACAGCTGCTGTGCTTTCCCAAGCAGCTAAGCAGAGGGGAGCCCTTAAAAGTCATCCAAGCCAGGAAAGGGATCTGCTCATGATGAATCACCAAAAGCTCTGCGTCCATCTTCTCATTCTTCCTTCTGCGAGCCTCTCTGCTCTCTTCTCCTTCCTCTGCTCCTGAGGCGTAAAGCTTTAATATTGATTCAGCTGGCTAACTGCTCTCCCTGTGTGCCCTGTTAGAGAGGCTGAAGTATTTCTTCACTCGTTTAAGACTGCTTTCTACCAAAAAAACAACAACTTTCAGATTTGTTCCTATTGTCCTTTGTTTTGCACCACTCCAGATCTCCAAAACAGCATAACTTTTAATACCAGTGTGTATATTTCAAAGGCTAGATAATATTTGGGAATCTATGAGATGGTCCATGTTAGTGAGAGTGCGAGGAAAGCAGACAGGAAGTGACAGCAGCTGTTCCACCACTACAGTTTTGCCACTGCTCCTCAGCCTGAGGCCTTGCTTGAGGCTTGAATAGGAGAAATGTATTTGCTGAGTCTTTCCCATATTCACAACATCCTTGATTCACTTTGTTCAGTGGAAGCACAAAGAAAAATGGAGATTCCTGGAAAGCAGAACAGAACTGATGGGATGCTTTGCCAAAACAAACAAGCAAAAAAATCCACTTCTAGAATTGTGGCAGCATGTTGGAGCAGCATGTTTGAACAATTCGTCTCTAGTTTTTCTGTTGGCTTTTTTACTCGTAATTTTGTCCAAAATTAACAATTCTTAGGAAGCTGGAAGCAGCTGATTAGCATCTCAAAAGCTCAAATAATACTTGTACTAGGACAGAGTTGAAAAGGAGGCTTCCTGGATACAGAGAGGAAACAAATAGCAGAGAAGGAAGGAGGAGGTTAAAACCAGCTCTTCCTTCAATCATATCCCCAACTCCAACATTTCTCTGTCTGACCTTCTAACCATGCAGTCAGACAGAGTTTAAAGTGGATTAGTAGAGCTTGATGATGTCATCCAGCACATGCTGCTGGGAAGTATTGTCTCTGCAGTCTGTAAGCTAAACTGTTAGCATTCAGCACAGCAGCAGGCTTCTGTCAGAGGCCTCTACAAATTTGCTGCAAGACTGACTGTTACTGGAGATGATTTCTGCCCACAGCATCCTCATCCACAACGACTTTATGGAAATACTTGAATTATATGAGTTATGAGAAAATTTAACTTCCCTTTAGCATAAGACATGGTGTTCCGTTTTCTAATGGGCAGAGAAAGGAAAGCAGCAGTGAAGCCTATTTAGTAAAGAAACCGTTCTGGAAAATTTGGCTTCCCTGACTTGAACAAGTAAGCTTACTGGAACATCAAAGACACCAAAGTGCATTAACATTTTATGTGCACACTGACTAAATGCGTTATAAAGATATAGTAAATAAATAACAGATTTTAACTCAAGCAGATATTAGTAGTATCAAGATAGCAGACAGAATAAATATGTATTAATTTATTTTGTATTCAAACCATTTTTAATTTGGCATACATTTGGTTCCAACCACTAGATTGTGGCAAAAGGCCGCAAAAGGCATTAGTGATATACTTAAAACATGCTGGCAGTGTGGTGGTCATCAGTGAATTCAGTAATGATCAACAAGCAGTCAAATGTTGGTATTTACCCTGGTAAATCCTATTGATAGATTAAAGACTGAACTGTCAACATGCGGTAATGGAGACATTTGTATTCACACACTACACAGGCCACACAGCGACACCCTTCCTGCTTATGTATAAGTCACGCCACAAGCACATAGGTAAACAGTCACAGAGAGAGCACCACACCCTTCTCCATAAAGCTTCCTCTGTGGATAAAAAACTCTGGAATTTCAATCAAGCATTTTTTATCCATTTGAAAATCCTTTCATTTACTTTACGAAAATGTATGTAATTCTTCACAGTGTATGACAAAAGTCCTTTAAAAAAGTACTGAAGCAAAATATCATTTTATATCAAGGTACGATCAGCTGATTAAAGTGATCAGACTGGACGTTGATTGGGCTATACGACTCAAGTTCAGTTTTGGAAATAAAAAGTTCATCATAATGAATATATATACACCTTATGAAAGCCCAGAGAATGAATATCTTAATAGCCTGGCATATGTTGTGTTATTTATTCAGGACAATCCAGCCACTTGCTTTTTTAGTGTGGGCGATATGAATGCTAACAGATTACAAATCCTTGTTTGCCAATCACTTAAAGCAGTTTTGTTCCACTAATTCTCTCTGGTAAAATGCTGTTGCCTGTTGACAGCTACACTTCCATCAGTGAAGCGTGGAACACAACATCATGGTTAGACCACTCTATCTGCACTGAGGATGCACATGACTCTTTAGAGACCATCAGGATTAATTATGAATTTGCAACATCTGATCATATCCCTTTCTCTTTGTCTAAAAAAATGGGTAATTTACAAAACCTTTTGCCCATGAATGTTGACACACAAGAAGGAAAAATAAATTGGGACAATTTGACTGAGCAGGATCTTAATCTGTTCTGCATCCTCTCTTAAACCTTGTTGAATGGCATTGTTGAAAGTGCAGTTATGTGTTCAGACATAAACTGTAAAATGAGCTACATGGCAGAGTTGTGTTCACTGTACGAGAAGATTGTAGAATCCAATGACGTCAGTTTTTTATTTCAATAGCTTTTTAGAAAATACATGACATTCATTACTCCTGACAACCCTAACAATTTTACTACATTTGCATTGTAAATTTGAGGCAAACTTGTCACTTTTAAATTCTTTCCACCAAGTTTTTCGTTGCAGGATTTCTATCCAAACTCACTTCACAAAAACTTGTTTGTTGCATTTCTCTTATGTTACTGATTGGGTTGCTTTACTCTGTCTAAAATGTTGGCAATCTCTAACTGTACAGAAGCAAACTTTAACATCAGTGGAACAGTCTTCCCTGCCGACCTCCAGTCTGGATAAATTCTTTCAGTCCTTTACTTTGTCTCTGCTGTTGAGTTCGTCAATGAAGGATTGGCTTTACAACAATAGTAAGACTCTAATTCATGCTTAACAAGCACTTCACAGGAGCGCTTTACTGCAGTGTCGTTAAAGGAGAGTTGTAATTGAAAAACTGCAGGGGCGGCTGTAACTATTAAAATACATGGCGATAAATTCACCTTGAAAGCATAAAATAAAATCTTTACAATGTTCTTAGGAGAACTTGTGCTAAATTTTTATCAGTCTAATCAGTGGAATGAAC
This sequence comes from Brachyrhaphis roseni, assembly GCA_903066815.1. Lineage (NCBI taxonomy): Eukaryota > Metazoa > Chordata > Actinopteri > Cyprinodontiformes > Poeciliidae > Brachyrhaphis > Brachyrhaphis roseni. Next base: position 8,044 of record CAEFZY010044652.1, read on the forward strand.
AGCTAATTCCTCAGAATCAAGGAGACTTGTGTGTGTGTGTGTGCAGTCATTCATGACTCTTTGCCCATTCAGCATAGCCTTTTGGCCACAATGCATTTACAGGATAGCACTGGTTCAAATGAGCTGACCCATTTCCACCTTAATCACTCCAACCATGTATGAATCCACTCTAATGACTCAAACTAGACATTTACATGTTGTGAATAAAACAGCAACCTTTGTTCATCATTGCCTGTAGCCTAACCAAACCAGACTTTCCTGCTAGGTTTCTTCAAATTCAGAATTGACATACATGTCCAAATATAACTGTCAAATTAACCTTTGATTTGTATTACAAAGTAGTATCAATCAATAGTAGTCAGTAGTAATGACAACTAATATCCTTTGTAAGCCCAGAAGACATTACATTTTGAATAGAAACAGACAGGTGTGTGGCATAGCAGAACAGTATGAAGATTTCCATCACCTCTAAAGGGACTGTTTTCTAATGATGGAATGTTAAACTTTCTCACACGGAATGTTGGTGTTTAGACCTTGTTGATGCTTTATTCTAAACATTGGAACTACTATGTTGCGAGAAATACTAATAAAAAGGTGAATATTATTACATTTATTGTCAAAAATAAAGTTGTTCTGATTGAACATGGATTTTAAAAGTTTGAAAAGGTGAGTTCTTGTCAGATGGCTTTGGGTGCAGGAACCTGCCTTTTTAAAGAGTAATTACACTTCATTGCTTTCACCCCATCTCCACCGACCTCACACAGCTAAATAAAACGTTGGTTTCAGCAGCAGAATAAATGGTAGGCTGTGTCCTCTGATCTAATTTCATGTCAAAGTGATAAATAAAGGCTGGGCGGGAGTCAGCGGCATAGTAAATTTCAGCTACCAACCTCTTTGAAAAGCTGTTGATCCTCCGCTTAAGTGGTGTCCAGATGAAAAATTGAAAAAAAAAAAAGAAACAAATCTTCAAGTTAATTATACAATTATGAAATTATGGGAGAGTAAAGCCTCATTTCAAACTAATAACAGAGTTGGGAATAAAATGTTCCCTGTACGTTAAGGTTCTAGTTGACTAACTTCAGAAGTTTGGTAAAACACAAGTCATGTTTAGTGGTATTTGGAAGTGATTGGGTTAATTGGTAACCAATAGTAACCATTCTACCCTTCTAGGTCATAAGTAGGAAAAAGAGAAACCAAGCATGTAAGTTAAAGGACCAAACATTTATGGCAGGTGTTCTTCTACTGCTATTAATGCCTAAGAAGAGAATTGCGCTTGAGTGGAGTCAAGCAAACAGTCAGCAAGTAAAGGACTGGATAACTTTGAACTTAGTTATGAAACTCTTGTTAAACTCATGATATTTCTGAGTTTAACAGAAACTCAGAAATAGTTTATGTTAAACTCGGAAACTAGTTTAACAGAAACTAGTTTTTGCAGAATAATATTGTGGTTCTATAGTCAAATGTCAAAGTCAAGAGTGTCACTCGTGTAATCGTAGATTCTCATATTTCACGTCTAGAGATTATTGTCAGCATCACTTCTGGATGTTCCTGCAACTAAAGCCTTTTACACTGTTTCTGTATGAGAAAACAAATGAGTGTCATAGTATTTATTTCAGTCTGGGGAAATAAAGCAGAAGTTGGCATGTGATTTGAAGCTTCCATATTGGGTCAGAATAAAGGGCTATTCCCCTGTTTTCTTTACAGGATCTGAATTTGCTCATCTTTGGTTTGAGACCTATTCCTCTATTTAATCAAAACTAAAATGGATAATTTCTTGGAGAAGAGAAATTTAAAAGTAAGTTTATGATGAGAAAAAGCTTTACCATTTTTGTGAAAACTCAAACTTTGCTGTCATTTAAACCGACCTCTACTTAGAGAATCCAGACAGGTCTCAAGTATACTACAATAACTAAAAATAGCTAGAAAAAGAAACAAAAGCCAACATTAAGTCAGAAGGATGGAACTTTACATCTGTTTAGGAAAAAAACATCAATAATCTGGAACTGAGAAAAAACTTTCAAAGGAAGCCGAAAGACCTTCAAGAGGATAGAACAGAAGCCTTTTGCCTCAGTGTTAAGGTTGACAGTCACCATGGTGACAGATTCACCAACAACAACAACAAAAACTATTGTGCATTGTACACTGTAAAAAAGGAACTTAGGGGGTTATTGCATTAACAAAAGAATATTATGTACTTTTAACTAAATAATTTCATGTTTCAGACAAAAACGCGATACAATCATGTTGGATAAACAAGATATTCAACAACTTCACGTTTATGAAATTGAATCATGTTGAGCTAACATGATTCATTATACACTGTAAAAAAGGAATTTAGGGGGTTATTACATTAACAAAAGAATATCATGTACTTTTAACTAAAGAAATTCATGTTTCAGACAAAAACGTGAAACAATCATGTTGGATAAGCAAGCTATTCAACAACTTCACGTTTATGAAATTGAATCATGTTGAGCTAACATGATTCATTATAGTCAGACTGATCCTGTGCTGAAGACCACGAGTGAGATCA
>CAEFZY010044666.1:0-14351 GCA_903066815.1 Brachyrhaphis roseni
ACTTCCTTCTTCACCAGATGGAAACAAGATGGAGGATCAGATTTTAGTGTTGGAGGATTTCTCTTTAGTCTTTGGCTGAAGACCAGGAGACATTTCTGCTACTAGCGCTAGGCTAGCACGATAGCTTAGGCTGTATTTACCCAGAATGCCCTGTGCTGTAGTCCACTTCCTGCTTTTGGAGAACCAGAGGTCAGAGGTCGGTTAGTGTTCCATTCTCACCAACCGAACCGGACTTTGACTAGACTGGAGTCGGGTTAAACTGGACTCAATCTGGCCTCATTGGGTCGTTTGAAACGTAGCAGAACTCGTTTCCTCCGATGTTCTGAACCCAAACAGAACCCAAATCTTTCCTGCTGGAATATTTTCCAAACTTTCAGTCGTAACCTGAAGGAACCAGAACTCCTCAGTCCAAACGGTTTCCCATCAGGAGGACGTTCTGGTCAGCTGTTACCGGGTCGAATCGGGTCAGACGACGCCTCGTTGTTCTGCTGTGGAACTATCAGCAGGTTTCTCCCTAATCCAGTTTTAATCCCGCTCCATCAGCCTCATTGGGCCGGATTAAACTTTAACTGTTCAGGTTCATTAATCATGAACATGTCAAACCTTTAGATTTAAATCTAAAAGGTTCCTGAATCAGCGTCATGTTCTCTGGTGGAGACGTTTAAACATCTTTCATCACAGATCTGAAATATTTAGAAAATTCAGCCTTTAATTAGAGTCCATCTGGGTCCACATCAATAAACTAAATGCATCATTTTAACCCGATCCACAGGTCAGAATCAGAACCAGCTTCATCTCTGTGGCGCCGCCCTGGTGGTGACAGTCTGAACAGGAAATGTCCAGCATGTGTGTGATCTGCAGTTAGCTAAACCACCTGAATGTAGATGTTTATTATGTCTACATTTAGAAATATTAACTTCATTTGTTTACATTTTTAGCTGAAGTTTCTGTTGGGTCCAAAGAACCTCCAGGTCCAGATATTCTGCATTTCCTCACATGATGAGGTTGCATTTGATTACATGTCAAAAATATTTTATCCTTTTGTTTACTGACAGTTTTTATGAATTTGTGTTTCAGGATTCAGTAAAAATCTGGAGAAATCCGGACCGGACCGAACCGAACCGGATCAGAAGGATTGTTTTACTGTAAACACATTACAGTCAGGATTTGATATTTTAATTGTCCAGCTGTTCTAAACTCTTCCAGATGTTTTAACTGGTCCAGATGTTTAAACTGGTCCAGATGTTTAAACTGGTCCAATGTTTAAACTGGTCCAGATGTTTTAAACTGGTCCAGATGTTTAAACTGGTCCAATGTTTAAACTGGTCCAGATGTTTTAAACTGGTCCAGATGTTTAAACTGGTCCAATGTTTAAACTGGTCCAGATGTTTTAAACTGGTCCAGATGTTTAAACTGGTCCAATGTTTAAACTGGTCCAGCTGTTCTAAACTGGTCCAGATGTTTTAAACTGGTCCAGCTGTTCTAAACTCTTCCAGATGTTTAAACTGGTCCAGCTGTTCTAAACTCTTCCAGATGTTTTAACTGGTCCAGATGTCTTAACTGGTCCAGATGTTTTAAACTGGTCCAGATGTCTTAACTGGTCCAGATGTTTTAAACTGGTCCAGATGTTTTAAACTGGTCCAGATGTTTTAAACTGGTCCAGATGTTTTAAACTGGTCCAGATGTTTTAAACTGGTCCAATGTTTAAACTGGTCCAGATGTTTTAAACTGGTCCAGATGTTTTAACTGGTCCAGATGTTTAAACTGGTCCAGATGTTTTAAACTGGTCCAATGTTTAAACTGGTCCAGATGTTTTAACTGGTCCAGATGTTTAAACTGGCCCAGATGTTTTAACTGGTCCAGATGTTTAAACTGGCCCAGATGTCTGACCTGAGGCTCGGCGTTTTGTTCGCGGGTCGGAGCAGAAACATGGAGTCAGACGCGTCGTTAGACTCGGTCCTCCGTGTCTCCACTTCCTGCTTCACAGCAGAAGAAGAACAGGCGTGACCTTCATCTCCGCCGCCAGCCTGACACTGAACATGATCTCCGGTCGCTCCTCGCCCTCCTGATTAGCTTCCTCCTGTCGCTGCCTCACCTGGACAGGCAGAACCGCCGGGTTTCTCTCTGAAACGTCCAGATGGATTTATTTAACGGGAATCTTTAATGTTTCATTCAGCTCTGCTCAGCTGCAGAGAGAAAAGCCTCAATGACCAATAAACCATGTAAACTTATGATTCAGAGATGAAACTCATAAAAATCTGGTTTTATGAAAACTATGAGCCTCAGCGTAGAAACGTTGGTCAGCGTTTTAGTTTTGTCCCATAAAAACAGAGAAAATGTGATTTCTGAGGGAAAATGAGTCCAGATGTTAAAACTGTTAGGATGCCATTACTTCTTCATGGCCTAGTCCAATCACACACTCTGCTTTTACTTTTTATTTGGATTTTTTATGATTTTCATTTTTATATCAATTTGAGTTTAGAAAAACTAAACATAACAGAGAAGTTGATTAAAAAGGATTAATTATTTTATTATTTATATGTAAACGTTTTAGATACAAACATCTGTTAAAAATGATAAAACAACCAGAAATTAGAAAAATTATATATTAAAACAAAAATGAAATAATGAAAAGTTCAGTAAATTTATTATGTCTATGTTTGGTATTTCTATTAAAATCAGTTTTTATGTCTAGTTTATAAATTTTCGTATTTTATTGTATTTTTTTCAGCTGAATTAAGATTTTTTTGTTACTATTTATTTTGTAATTTTGTATTTCAGTTTAGATGCCATGTTATTTTAAATGTTATTTATTTGTCATTTCTTCTAGTTTTTGTCATGTTGGTTTTCATATATTCCATGTTATTTTGTAATGTTGCATTGTTTGTTAGGTTTTCTATTTTATTTTGTTTTTGTTACATTTTTTGTTGTATTTTATTTGACTGAATTTTACTCATCTGGCCATTTTTTAATTTATTCTTTAGATGTTTATATCGTATTTCATTGATTAGTTGTATTTTGCCATGTTATGATTTACTTTATAATTATTTTGTTTTTGTTTTATCAGCTGTATTTTATTCTGCTTCAGTTTTTAATTGTTAGTATTTATTTAAATTTTTCTTATTTCACTAAATTTTTCTAAAATGACCAAAAGCATCAAACTGTTTCTATATTTATTGTTTTGCATCATATTTCTATTATAATTGGCCTAATTAAAGTAAATCATGAGTTTCCAGTTTCATAATTGCTGCTGAACCAGTCAGTCGCATCGCCACGGTAACCGCGGTTACGCCGCGGTAACCAGGGGTCGGGAATGCCTCGTTATCCTGCTGCTTGACCGGGGAGGAACCTGGTCGCCATGGAGACGCAGAGAGAGACCCGGGAAGCTCCTCTCAGTCCAAACAGACGGAGAGGAAGAGGAGGAGGAGGAAGAGCAGATTCTGAGGATCTGAACCGGACCAGAAGGTTCTGGTCCAAAAGTAGAAACCAATCAGAACCGTTCATCTGGTTCATCTATCCCACAGCAAGATGCTGCCACCACCAGGTTTCATTTTGGACCAAACAGGCTGAACAGAGGAGAAGAAGGAAGCAACAGGAAACAGGAAGTAAAACTCTGGAAACGGGAAGTAAAACTCTGGAAACGGGAAGTAAAACTCTGGAAACGGGAAGTGTTCAGCAGTGTGAAGCGGTCTTTGACTAGACGAGGAAAACACTCAGAGTGACTCTTTGTGTTTCTGGGTTCATGGATTCTTCTTCTTCTCTTGTTGGATGTGACTTTGACTAGGCCAGTCCAGGTTGGCCTTGTTTTTTGGAGGTCGGCTGATTAACTGAACCCATTTTAACGAAGCGGTCGGAGGCGTCAGGACTTTGTCCGGTTGGTCCTCTGTTCTTGGCCCAGTTCGTCTCTGGAGCTGCAGGAAGCTGCAGCAGCAGGAAGCTGCAGCAGCTGCGCGGCGTTCAGCTGCTGACTCAACCTTGACGGAGGAAGAGGAGCGCAGATGGAGACGATGAAGACAAACATGTCAGCTGTGGGACGCGCGTCACCGTGGCATCACAGCATCGTCTTCGTCACGCAGCGTCCAGCCAAACCGAGTCAACAGGATTAAACGGCCGACTCATGAGTCAGCAGCTGACCCGTTACCACGGCGACACGTCAGCTGCTCCAGCTACCGAACGATAACGTAACCGATGACTTAGAGAGGAGGAGGATTACTAAAACCTTCAAGACGCCGCAGGAAACAACAGAACCTGACGCTACTTTAGCGCTAGCATCATCAGCTGCCCAACAACCTGAGAAGGGTCAAAGGTCACCTCGATCCAGGAAAACGACTCAGAGAATCAGCTCCGGACTCCACAAACCTCAGCAGGTCAAAGGTCATGACTGGACAATAGACACATGGAAACATGGCCGCGCCCACACGGTCAGCCGGGCCAAAAGGTGGCGCTGTGACAGAACCAAACAGGAAACAGAACGACGCCATGTTTGATATTCATGAGAGAGGAGCGATGAAGATGAAGATTCACAAAAACATGAAACGTTTTTAAATTTATCCTCTAAAAAAAATAAAATCTACATTTATTCACCTGGTCCAGGTTTTCCTGCGACGCTGCAGTAAATATTTAGTTATTATCGTTTCTTCATAGAAAGCTTCAGCATTCTGCAGGTCTACAAGAACGGATCAGAACCGGTCTGTTGGACCTGCTGTGAGGATGTGTGAGAACCAGCAGAACCAGAACCTCCAGAACCAGAACCAGCAGAACCAGAGCCACCAGAACCAGAACCTCCAGAACCAGAACCAGCAGAACCAGCAGAACCAGAACCAGCAGAACCAGAACCAGAACCACCAGAACCAGAACCACCAGAACCAGCAGCAGCAGCTCCTGCTGCTCCGGTCCGGGTCGCAGCGGGACGGATCGGTCCCGTAGCGACTCTGTTACCGGGTCGGTTCTGATCCAGATCCTGCGGCTCCCAGCAGGATCTTTGCTGTGCAGCAGCAGAAGCAATAAAACCCGACTCAGACCCGACTCAGGTTCTGGAATCTGGATTTACAGGAAGATCCGGCTGAGCAGCTTCAGTTCATGTCTTTTGGTAATAAAGGCAGAAATAAATAAATCCTCTGATCTGATTTTATTGCTCTGCAGGTCGAGGCGCTCGCTGCTCACTGACTGACTGCGGTCAGAACCGCTCACGTTCAGAACCGCTCACGTTCAGAACCGCTCACGTTCAGAGACTCGGATCTATTTTTATCTGCAGAGTATTTTTAGCAGCAGCAGAAGATCTGAGTCTCTGCAGAGTCGGAACCAGAACCGCTCGGCCTCCTTCACGCCAAACATGATAAAACATGAAACTTTCATATCAGTTTTCTGGTTATCAGTGAAAAACGTCACATTTTCTCAGATTCACGTTAAAAACCTCAGAGGAATAAAACGAGGTAGAAATGGAGGATCATCATTTATCAGATCCGTGGTACTGCAGTTACATTTTCCTATTGGTGCCAACTGGGTTGCTGTCGACGTCACAGCGCCCCCTGGTGGCGAGCTTCAAAGCGAGCGCTGATACGTAACATTACCAAAGAAGATGACAATAGTTGCTATAGTGAAGAAAAGTTGCCAGATTTGTTTCTCGTCTTTTTTGAGCAAAAAGTCACTTTGGGGTCTGAAAAGCCGCTAAAACCTGCTAAGTTGGTAACAGAGTTTTCTCTCCTCTCAACTCCACTTTCAGCTAAACGTAAAAAGTTACGTTTCCGTGTGAAAGCCAGAAATCCCTCATGGCCCTCAGCACCACTCCTCCTCTGCCTCGTCGCCTCGCTGTAGGGAAACCCCCGGCGACGGCAGACTGACTCACGTCTTCCTCCTCCTCCGATTGGCTCGGTGTCTGGGAGGATCCCCCGTCTAACGTAGATCTGAGTGACCTTTGACCTCCCTCAGGTTTCACAGCATCATCATTCAGAGTCTCTATCACCTCCTCTTCCTCTGCTTGTTATGGAGGAAACAGACCAGGCTGAGATGGATCGCTGCACAAACAAATGTTTGTTCTGCCCTCCGCAAACCCCAGAGACACACGCACACATAAAGAGACACACACACAGAGACACACACACACACACACACACCGAGACACACACACACCGAGACACACAGAGACACATACACATAAAGAGACACACACACACACACACATAAAGAGACACACAGAGACACACACATAAAGAGACACACACACACACAGAGACACACAGACACACGCACACATAAAGAGACACACACACACACAGAGACACACACACCCCTAGACTAACAGAAACGTTTCCCACCGCCTGGTGTTTGAGCAGAGAGGAAGAGAGTTTTATTGTCTGGGTTTGGATCTGGATGGATGGATGGATGGATGGATGGATGGATCAGGGTGTTGGGGTCAAAGGTCAAGAGCAGCAGGCGTTTCTTTACAAGCCAAAAACATAACAGAGGTCAAAGGTTGCCATCTTGGCTCCTCCCTCCATCCTGATGGTGGAAGAGGAAAAATGGAGGGGAAGAAGTTTAATGGAGGAAGGATGGAGGGATGAAAGGATGGGGGGGTCACATGACTTAATCAGGGGTGGGGTAATGGGGGGTAATGGGGTGAGGGGGGTTTATGGGGTTGGGGGGGTAATGGGGTGTGGGGGGGGGGGCGCCACCTGAACCCAACAGTCCCAGAGGAACCAAAGAGCCTGTTAATGTCTGCAACACGACTTTAATCAGACTTCACCTCACACACACCCCAACACACAGACACACATTAACCCCCATGGGTGTGTGTGTTATTGTGTGTCTGGCGGTGAAATCCGGTCATTACTGCCAAGTCCCACATGCTGCCCAACAAAACCAGAAGGAGAAACCAGCAAACACACACACACACACACACCCCGACACACACCCCACACACACACACACACCCCCCACACACACACACACCCCCCACACACACAGACAATAAAACAGATAAAATAAAATATTTTTTTATTAACACTAAATTATTTTGTTAGTTATGTGTATAAATACTACATTATTTGTTTTAAAATTGAATTAGGTTTTTGCATGAACACCAAATCAGTATATATTTTTGTTTAAGTAAATAAACCTTTTATTTATTTACTGTAAAGTTTTTTGTTTGAACATTTTTTAAATCAGTTTTATGGAAACTGGTTGGTTTTCTGATTCAAACCTTCAGACGTTTTACCTTCTGCTTTTCTCTGATTATATTTTTTATTTAAGGTGTAGCATGGAAAACCGCATCCCTCCGTCTCCTAGCAACCAGCACAGCTAAGCCTGCGTGTAATTTGGAGGTGTGTGTGTCAAGTAGCGCTGCTGTCAGATACATCAGCTCCAAATCAGAATATTCTAGATTAACTTCACTTCTCTACATTTTAATGTATTGCCACATTAAAAATCATCACACCCAACGCAGCCACTAGGGGGCGCCAGCTGCTCTGGCAGTGAACTGGTTTCCATCAACTGGTGATTAACTGGTAATGAGACGAACACACAGGAAGCTGACTGGTGGCTTTTTGGAGGAAAATCTTTCTTCTTAATCATCATCAGGAGTTGTGTTTTATTTTATATTAAATAATTTTTTATCCATTAGCGCGTTAACCTCTGACCCATCCCATAATACTCAGCAAACTTTCACCACCTTCATCACACTCCTCCTCTTCCTCCTCCTCTCATTAACTCTCTCCTTCATCGCGACAAGCCTCAGGCAACACATATGGCCGTCACACTTCCCACCATTAAATACAACACACACACTGATACAACACACACACTGACACAACACACACTGACACTACACACACTGATACAACACACACTGATACTACACACACACTGATACTACACACACTGATACAACACACACTGATACTACACACACTGATACTACACACACTGACACAACACACACACTGACACAACACACACTGATACTACACACACTGACACAACACACACTGATACTACACACACTGATACTACACACACACTGATACAACACACACTGATACTACACACACACTGATACTACACACACACTGATACTACACACACTGATACAACACACACTGATACTACACACACTGATACTACACACACTGACACAACACACACTGATACTACACACACTGATACTACACACACTGATACAACACACACTGATACAACACACACTGACACAACACACACTGATACAACACACACTGATACAACACACACACACTGACACAACACACACTGATACAACACACACTGATACAACACACACTGATACTACACACACACTGATACTACACACATACTGATACTACACACACTGATACAACACACACTGACACAACACACACTGATACTACACACACTGACACAACACACACACACTGACACAACACACACTGATACTACACACACTGATACAACACACACTGATACAACACACACACACTGACACAACACACACTGATACAACACACACTGATACAACACACACTGATACTACACACACACTGATACTACACACATACTGATACTACACACACTGATACAACACACACTGACACAACACACACTGATACTACACACACTGACACAACACACACACACTGACACAACACACACTGATACTACACACACTGATACAACACACACTGATACAACACACACACACTGACACAACACACACTGATACAACACACACTGATACTACACACTGATACTACACACTGATACAACACACACTGATACTACACACTGATACTACACACACACCAGCCAACACCAACTGGTGCCCCTGGTTCCGCCTCCTTGTGGAAATCGGGTTCTGCCACTCATTTAAGCCTCCTCTTCATCACCCCCACTACTCGTCTTCATCACATCAACTTCCTGCTCCCTTTGCCTTATTGTCTCCTCTGTGCTGCAGAACAGAAGTGTGCATGTGGCGTGTTGGGGTGTGTGTGTGTGTGTAGGGTGGATGGAGGAGGGGTGATGCTGGTTGGGGATGGGGTTGGTGTGGGATGGGGGGGGTGAATGAGTGGTTTCCAAGGCAACGAGCCACATTGCCGCAGTGGATACGTATGGGAGGTGGAGAGGGTGAGGAGTGTTGAAAGAGTGAAAATGAGAACAGAGACGTGTGTGTGTGTGTGTGTGTGTGCAAACTGTCAGCAGAGTGACTTTAACTGGTTGTAAGGGTTTTCCAGGCAGATTGTGAGTGAGGACTCGGAGTGTCCAGCAGATACACGTCAGATGTAAACCGTAACAAACGGCGATGATGAAACCGCAAGAAAAACACAAAAGCTTTACAAAAACACAGAAACAGTTCAAGGATAAAAACAAGAGCGGCTGGAAGTCTTCAGCTCACTTCCTCTACTCTGCTAGTGTGCTAATAGTGGAGCTAATCCTTCATTCAATGCTTTTCCAGCTTTTCTAACTTTCCAAACATTAGCGCACTTTGGCTAAGGATGAGACGCTGTACCGAGTTAAGAGGAATTCTGAGAGATTAAGATATTTGTCACAAGAAATCCTGCTAATCCGCTAACAGTGTAGCTACTATTGTAGGTTAGCGCTTCAGCACCTTTGCAAACTTAGAAAACACTTAGTGCCTCAACCTTAGCTAAAGTACGCTGTCTCCAGCTAAGTGGAATTGTGGGAAATGAAGAAATTTGTCATGAGAAATGCTGCTAACATCCTAATAGGGGAGCTAATTTTTTAGGTTAGCACTTTTTGTTATTTTGCTAACTGTGAAAATGCATAGCACACTTAGCTTAACCTACATTAATTTTCTGGATACTTGGTATTTTTCTAAACTCAGTTGGATAAAGTTTGACATTTTCCACTAACTCAGGTTGATGTTCAGCTTTAGCATTAGCATTAGCGTCCACCTAATTGTTTGTTGGTGTAGTGCTTTAGCGCTAGCATGACTGATGCTTATAATCAGTGCTAATTAGTGCAGCTAGCTGTGTAGCTAGTGCTTCCCATCATTGCTTTGAATTTAATTTGAATTTATTTATTTATTACAGAGAAAGTGCAAATAAATAATATTTTTAATATGCCGTCATTAGCCAGAATGCTATCAGGTTCTGATCATCTCAGTAAACTGATGGACAGTTCAAAGGTCACGCCTCAGAGCTGTAATATCTTCATAAACTTTTGTTGAGCTGATTTTTATAAGAACTGTTCCCATGATGCAGTTTCTGGTTGCACAGACAGGAGGAAGTTTAAACTGGAAACATCTTGAAAAGAAAACAAACATCTGAGTGAGAAAGGAGCCTGATAGTCACTACTCAGGGAAAATCTATGTTTCCAAAGCAGCTGAGTGACGATCTCACAGAGACGGAGCGGGACTCGGGTCGGGGCTCGGGTCGGGACTCGGGTCGGGGCTCGGGTCGGGACTCGGGTCGGGGCTCGGGTCGGAACTCGGGTCGGGGCTCGGGTCGGGGCTCGGGGCTCGGGTCGGGGCTCGGGTCGGGGCTCGGTGTTAGCTACGACTCGTCTTCATGAACAATGAGCGTACAGCTGCCTCAGCTGATGGAGATCAGCAGAACCTCCTCCGGTCCGGACCCGCAGACTTGTCAAACCCAGAAATTTACAAGTTTTTATCTTAAATGTTTTTGAGTTTTTTGGAGGCCATTTGCTTCTTTTTACACCCACAACGGCCCTGATAAACTGTTGGACACACTAATCAGTTTGTTCCATTGGATTTTTTTTAGTTTTTCGTAGAAATATGAATTTTTTTTCACTTTTCATGCATCATTTTTCTTCTGAGAATCATTTAAAAACAGGAAAACTCTCCCAGACATCCGGTCTAGTTCATGTCATTCAGTCCAAATTCCTGGCTGTTTATCCCAAACTGAAACTCCTGTCTCATTTGATCTCCTTCCTGTTTCTGGGTTTGTTTGAACTCGATGTGAACGTTTTAAAGAGGCGGACCCGGTCCGCTCCGAGTGGTTCCGTCCTCATTTAAACTCAGAGCATGCTGCTAGCTACAGAACGGCTATTAGCAGGCCGACAGCCCTCCTCCACACGTCAAAGCGTGTCAGTGGAAACAGAGCGGCGGTTTGATCCGGCCGCTCCGCGTCTTTAAGAATGTTTTATTGATTAGAACAAGCAGCGCCGAGCGCAGCGGCTTTGTTCAAGGGCAAAGCAGCAAGTTTAGCACTTAGCCGCCTGACAGCGAGAGAGCAGGCGGAGGAGGAGACGGACCGGACACACCTGGACAGACGGACACCAAGCAGGGCGGGACAGGTAACGGGTCCAGAGAGGGACACCTGAGGGACAGGTGGACCCAGAACCTTCTGGACATGTCTCATAACTGCCTGTCCATTAACAGGAGAAATAATCTAACATGGCGTTATTAAACTCCAGAATGTCCAACTGAGCAGAATCATTTAAAAAAGGCACAAAATGTGATTGTGTATGAAAAACAATATTTTCAATAAAAACTAACTGAGTTTTCTGGAAGCAGTCTAATAAAAATATGATTCAACTTGAGAGAAACAGCCTGGAAAACCAACCTGTTGCATTGATCAGTTTGAAACAACCATCATATTTTACAGTGTGGACCCCAACAACCAATCAGGTTCTGTCCAAAGCGGAGAGCCACAAGGTTCTGGTCTGGTCTGTTTTATGACTGAATGTGATCCAAACATTTTGAGTGAAATAAAGATTTTTATCAGGAAACAGTTCAGTTCCCTTCAGTTCATTCAGCTGAAGTTCACAACGCAGAAGAACTGAACCTGAACATGTTCACATTAATGACCTTAACGACCCAAATACTGTAGGTACCAACACTGACCTTTATGGCCCTACTGGTGACTTTTATTGACTAATGATGACCTTAACAACCCTAATAATGACCTTAACAACCCTAATAATGACCTTAACAACACTAATGATGACCTTAACAACCCTAATAATGACCTTAACAACCCTAATAATGACCTTAACAACCCTAATGATGACCTTAACAACACTAATGATGGCCTTAACAACACTAATGATGACCTTAACAACACTAATGATGACCTTAACAACCCTAATGATGACCTTAACAACACTAATGATGACCTTAACACTAATGATGACCTGTATGGCTCTAGTAGTGACTTTTATTGACTAATAATGACCTTAGCGACCTTAGTGATGAGGTCCTAGTGGTGATCTTAACAGTTGGTAATGTGGATAAAGTTCTGACCCGACAGCAGCAGCTCCTGCTCCATCACGCCGCAGCCCAGCACCTCCATCCAGTCGCCCTGGAAACGCACCTCCATCTCAAAGGAGGGGTGGGTGAAGGGGAAGTGGCAGTCGACCCACCTGACCTCCACGTCTGAGGAGAGGAAGATGAGGGTGAGGACGCTGAAGAGGATCTTATCGGTCCGGTCCGGCCGGCCTCACCTGGTCCAAACAGGTGTGTGACGAGTCGGGTCAAGGTGGTCTTCAGGTCGAACTCCACCAGCTTGACGGCCTCCAGGCTGTGGCTCTCCTGCTTCTGGGCGGTCCGGCGCCCGCCGCGCTCAAACAGGCTCAGCTCGTTCCCGCCTCGGACCCTGGAGAACAGCTGCAGAACACACAGTCAGAAGTTCTGCCGCGGCCCGGTCCGCTCGGCCGCACGGCGTCGTCAGAACCTCGTGGTCGGAGAAGAGCCGGACCCCCTCCATCTGGTGGAAGACCGGGTAGTGGCTGGCGTCGATCTCGTCCCGCCGGTACACGTCTCCGGCCAGCAGGAAGGCGTCCAGTCCGGACCGGACCAGCTCCCTCTGGTGGGCCGAGGTGTGGGCCCGCAGCATGGTGGTTCTGGAGGCAGCGGGACGAACGGGTCAGAACCAGTTAGGGTCAGCGTGGCACCGCAGGGAGCAGCTCACCTGTTCAGGTAGTAGTTATCGCCTCGCTTCCTGCTGGGATGATCAGGAGGAATCAGCAGGCTGAGGACAGAGAGAGAGAGGACTGGTTCTGGACCAGTTCTGGACTGGGTATGGACCGGTTCTGGACTGGTTCTGGACCCAGCTTCCCTTGTCAATCCTCTTTTCTCGACGTTCTTCCATCCAGCACCAACATCTAACCAGCTTCGGTCTCGTTGGAGTCGATGTGGAGGACCAGAACCAGAACCAGAACCAGACCCAGTTGGTGCATCAGGAAGCTTCTGACCTGTCAAAGTTCTGCTCCACCGTCACCACTGGACTCAGGTTGTCGTGGACGGAGAACAGAGGGTTGCCCCAGCGACCGACGAACGAGCTGCAGAGGAAACCAAGATGGAGGTAAGGAGGGAGAGACCACAGCTATAAACCAGTCAGAACTGGAACCAAACCAGTACCGGGTCAGAACCCGAACTGAACTAGTCCAACACCTGGAGATATCAATATATATGGTAAAACGTTAAAGTGTTCATAGAGGAGCCATGTTGGGATGACTTCTTGGGGGCGGAGCTTCAGAAACAGCAGGAGGTTTTAAAGAGACAGAGGCCCAATTTCAAGGTGATAAATCAAGAAGTCACATTTCTTTTAAGTCATATTTGATATATGTAGCATTTTATAACAACCTGTGTTATTTTTTAATGTCAATAGGTAACAGTTTGGTAGGTTAACTAACCCCGACCCGTAGGAGTAGCTGTATGGGATCAATAAACTATTTTATTTTTAACAGTTTCCTGATTATGCCTGAAAACACGACGCCGCCCCTTTAACACGACGCCGCCCCTTTAACACGACTCCGCCCCTTTAACACGACGCCGCCCCTTTAACACGACTCCGCCCCTTTAACACGACGCCGCGCCTTTAACACGACGCCGCCCCTTTAACACGACGCCGCCCCTTTAACACGACTCCGCCCCTTTAACACGACGCCGCGCCTTTAACATGACGCCGCCCCTTTAACACGACGCCGCCCCTTTAACAAGTTCGCCGCCCCTTTAACACGACGCCGCCCTTTAACACGACTCCGCCCCTTTAACACGCCGCCGCCCCTTTAACACGACTCCGCCCCTTTAACACGACTCCGCCCCTTTAACACGACTCCGCCTCTTTAACACGACGCCGCCCCTTTAACACGACGCCGCCCCTTTAATACGACTCCCCCCTTTAACAAGACGCCGCCCCTTTAACACGACTCCCCCCTTTAACAAAACGCCGCCCCTTTAACAAGACGCCGCCCCTTTAACACGACTCCGCCCCTTTAACAAAACGCCGCCCCTTTAACAAGACGCCGCCCCTTTAACAAAACGCCGCCCCTTTAACAAGACACCGCCCCTTTAACACGACTCCGCCCCTTTAACACGACTCCGCCCCTTTAACAAAACGCCGCCCCTTTAACAAGACGCCGCCCCTTTAACAAAACGC